>JZKD02S2150364.1:1185584-1211561 GCA_000966675.3 Picea glauca
TTTGGAGTAGGAAGAGAGATACACTCTCCAAAAGCTCAAAACACACAATAGCATATTGAGTTAGGGAGTGTTAAATTCCATTTGCAACATATTGTCCTGGGAAGCCCTTCTAACATAAGGGTCAAGCACTAGGTCGCATTGGTGTTGGCAAAGTTACTCACCCTGCTTTGTTGACATCAGTGTAGAGATTGCACGTATTACGGGGATCACTCGAAGGTATACCCACAATGATGAGTGGAAGCCTTTTGAGTTGATTTCGGGCTAGATACCCTGCCCTTGCATGTGGATCGGACTGACGACTGTTCCCCCAGGATTTACTGTTGTTGGTGGTGACTTTAGTGGCTTATCTCTCTAGGTTCTTACCCAAGGTGACTGTGGAGGGGAAAGTCTTCACGGTACCTGGAATTGACATTGGCCAAACTCACTCGGGCTCCTTGGAGGGTATACCCACGATTATGTGTGGGAGCTTGCACCAGGGTGTAAGTCCGTTAAGCAGGTCGTCGGCGTAACTTTTCCACTCTTGCCCTGCCCCTTCTCATCTCATTGTTGTGACGTTGGATTTCATCACCAACTAGTGGCTTCGATATTAGAAGGTATTGTTTGCTTGGTGATTTCTTCCTAGGTTTTCTTTACTAGTGTCTGTTGTTTGATTCTTGAAGTTGACCATAGGATTTTCTTCGCGGAGCTTGTTACTTGTTTACAATTGCTCCCCCACGACGTTCACATAGGATGCAAGGTTTATCTCCGGAACATTCGGACGTTTCACAACCCTTGCATACAACGACACCTAAGGGTACCCCTGCAGGTTCCCCTCATCAGAGTGAAGTCCAAGACGTTTCTACACCACCTCCACGGGTAGAACGCACTGATTCTCTAGAAGATTTTCGAATTACCAATACTAGAGAAGACTATCGCATTCGTCATGGTGAACGACCTTTTGTGCAATTAAATCCTTCTGAAGAAGCAGTTGTTACATCTTCTAAATCAACCGTTGGGCCTTCTTCTGGTGTAGTAGGCCAAGATCCTTTTTGGTCAAGTGATTTTCGACGAGTCCTTTTTGGTACTGAGTCACCTCCAGTTTACGAAATCAACCCTCCAGTATCTCCTGAGACAGAAACTACACCTGTAGCGACCACTTATCATTTTGTTCTCCCTCCTGAGATGGCCCATCTCGCGAATACTACGAGTGTCCAAACCGGAATTACTGTAGCTACTCTTTCTCCTATCAATACCCAGCGAATACCTGAGGTCAACCCAAATTTACCTCCTGCTTACCATGCATTGAATGCTTTGTTCAATGCGTCCAATCCAACACCTCCGCAAACCCCAGCCGGTTCTCCAAGTGGTCCTCCTTTTCCTGGGTATGTTGTTCCTCCTTTTATTTAAACACTCCCTCCTTTTCCTTCTGGAAATCCTAATCCTAGTGGCACTATCCCGACTGTTGCACCAAAATCGCACATTCCTGTTGGTGGACAGGGTGGTACGGTTCCTTTTCCTTTTCCTGGACACAACACAGTTACTATGCAACCTACGGTTGGCACACAACTTTTGGGTGGAACTATACCTACAATAGGGGGACCAACCTCACCTTTTGGACAAAACATACCTCCTGAATTGGCCTAGTATTGGAATCAACTTCTAAAAAACTTTCCTCAAAATGTTGGGGGGCAGCAACCCGCCCCTACTATAGGCCAACCTTATCCAGGTATACCTAATCCTATTTGGGGTCAGGGTCAAACTACTCAACCTCAGGTCCCTACTCAAACTGAAGGTTACAATCCTTGGGGCTACTATCCTATCCGGCCACCACCGAATCAGCCAGGGTCTTCTCTATACAGACAGATGGCTTACGGCCCTACTGGATTGCCGACAGGGCTTCCACCCCAAAGTCACCAATACCCGCAGGTGAACCGACAATTGCCTTTTCTTGCTACTTTGGATTTTCCATATTTGTCTAGGATTCTCAATGATCATATTCGTCACTCTCCCTAATGGCCTGTTATTCCAAGTAAGCTTCCATCGGACATCCCTAAGTTCGATGGAAAGGCAGGAGAGGACCCAAATAATCATGTGATGACTTTTCACTTATGGTGTTCATCCAACTTGCTGATAGATGACTCCATTCGTCTACATCTTTTTCAACGAACCCTTACCGGTTCAGCTGCGAAGTGGTACATTGAATTGCCACAAGGTTTCTTCTCTGATTTTAACACCCTAGCTATGGATTTTCTTACACATTACCAGTTACCGATCCATTATGATATCGAGACTAATATTTTGAATTCCTTCAAACAAAGTAAAGGCACTCATATATCTGATCATATTCATGAGTGGCAAAGGAGACGATGTCTCATTAAACTTGAGCAACCCGATCAGTTACTGGCAGAATGGTTTACGAAATCTTTTGTGAACGAAATAGGTAAGGAGATAGCCATGGGTGGTGTTGTCATGGAAGAGCAGGCTATAAGTTGTGCTCAATATCGTGATCTTTTTTATTCACAAATGGGAACTCTTTATGATTTATTACCTGATTTGCCTCGTCCTGGTACTTCCAGCACTTCAACTGCTCCAGCTGCCTCGCATGCAGCTGATGGTGTGATTAGTACTGCTCATACCCACTCACATTTTGTTTCAAGTACAACCCCTAAGTCTACATCTTCTAATTTTCAAAATGCTCCGTCTCCTGCCCCTTCCACCGGTAAAACTTCTGAGGTTAACGTCGTTCAATCTACCCCGACCGGTAAGAATAAATCAAAGAAAGGGAGAGGCAAGAATAAGGAGAGAAAAAATAATCATCAGAATGAGAAAACTAAAACCCCTCCTGTTGAAGATTGGGATAAGCACAAACCACACTACCCTTTCCTTATCTGTGGTGACGATCACTACACGAAGGATTGTCCTCAATGTGCCGAGGTTACTAAGTTCCTTCAAGGAACGCCAAAACCATCTACGCTGGCAGTCTTGTCTCAAATCTTCCCGTCTCAACAACAGGCTTCGTTGGTCATCCATGATCAACCATCTACTTCTACCACATCATATGTTTTGATGTGTACTGGTGATTCTAAGTCAAATAACATTGCACTCACGACTAGAGCCAAAGATTATACTCCGTCTAAGGAGAAAGTTGATGATTCACCTCCTACTTTGGTACCAACTTCTCCCGCGACTCCACCTACTAACGGTCCTCTTCATCTCGAAAGACAGAGCCTTGATACAGTTCTGCGATCACCCCCGAAAGGTGTCATTAAGAAATCGGCCTTCAATCCTCATGCTCGTGTGGCCCAGAACTATAGCATTGTCGAAGATCTGGCCCAAGCACCTTCAACAATGTCTGCCCTTGAAATCCTTCAGTCTTGTCCTGCACAATGAAGGGCTTTGTTGAAAGCTATAGGTGGAATTGATCCAACAGATACAAATTTGATAGTCTTTGACTTGGAAGATCATATTCCAAGGTTACCCCCCCAGCTTGCATTTCAGATACAAGTTGTTGTCGCCGACAAGAATATTTGTCGAACTGTTATCGATGAGGGTGCCTCTACGTGTGTAATGTCTCTTGCTTGTTGGAAATCCATCGGCTCTCCTCCTCAAACTGAATCACAAAATACTTTGAAAGCCTTTAATGGCTCTAGTTTTAAGCCTTACGGTGTTCTTCCATCATTGCCCATTACTTTAGAAGGTAAGACAGTCCAGGTTGAAGTGGAAGTCTTCGAGGCTCCCTTAGATTATAATCTTCTTCTTGGTCATAGCTGGATAGATTCTATGCATGCTGTTGTGTCAACACTTTTCTGTGTCGTACGATTTCCTCACCAGGGAAAAGTTGTTACGATTGATCAACTTGCCTTCTTTAATTCTGATACTTGCACTGGCAACGTGCCGTTTATAGCTAAAACCCCACCGAGTTACAAGAATGTTGGTGTCGATATTTTAAAAGACTCTTCATTAATGGGTACTTTCCCCAGACCACCACCACCCAATGTTCCACGCTCGTCAGTTGCTTCTATTAATATGATCTTCGTTGTACCTCATGAGCTTCCTATGTCTTCTGACCCTTGGATAGTCCCTGATCCAGGTGATCATACTCGTTTCGGCGACGTCATGTCGTTAAGTCTGGTTGAGTCTGCTTATCAAGCCATTCAATTGGCAACACCGTCTACACTCTCTCTTGATGAGTTGTCTCCTGATCCTTTCCACGTCATCTTTCCCACTGACGAGATGATCATGTCCATCATGGAGGACACCCCTTGGGATGATGGGCATCATTGTTCCATATTGTTTCTGGAACAACACACCTTGGAGAACTATCAATGGATTTCGACCCCGTCGATCGTTGTTGTCATATCGACCGTTCCCGGATCTACACATGATGTGTTTGCCGAAGGGAACCTCAGTAAAATCTCTCCCATGATTGCCATTGACATATCAATTAAAACTGGGATAGTTGAAAATGTTCACATTGGAGCTTCGTGTTCTCCCAAAGAAATTGTCACTTATACTTCCTTGTTTAAAGAATTTCGTGATATCTTTGCCTGGAGTTACGAAGAGATGCTAGGTATCGACCCTTCTATTGTTGTGCATGAGATCAAGACATACCCCGTAGCTAAACCAGTCTGACAATGCCTTTGTCCGGTCCACCCACGTAAAGTGGCGGCTATCAAGCTTGAGGTTGAAAAACTTCTCAAAGCCGGTTTTATTTATCCCATGGCTCTGACAGAATGGGTTTCCAACCCTGTACCGATTGATAAGAAAGGTGGTAGTATACGTGTTTTTGTTGATTATCGGGACATTAAGAAAGCCTGTCCAAAATAAAACTTTCCAACCCCTTTCGTCGACCAGATCATCGATGACTGTGCCGGCAGTGAAATATTTTCTCTCATGGATGGATTTTCCGGCTATAATCAAATTAGCATCGCTCCTGAGTGTTGTTCTTGAGTCTGTACTTAAGGCTTAAAAGTACAGTGTCAAGGCATCCGAAAGTAGGTGAAAAATGTGTAAGTGGGTAACGACAACCTTAGGTAAAGGAAACTAGGGAAGATTTCTACGTTGGCATTGTCTAGATTCCAATTGTTCCTAAGTAGTTATATCTTGTTCAATGGCTGCCCATGAACGTTCAAGTTCGTCTCGGTTATTAGCAGTTTTAAGGATTATGTCAAAAAGGTTTAAGGCAATATGTGTTTGGTTCGATAGTCCGGGTTCGATATTTGGTTGTTTTGCTACAGGGATAGTCATGGAGGAACAGTAAGAGTATGAAAGGATTTAAATATAGAATAAATGTTGTCTCGATTTGGTCGAATAAAAGAGAATTTTATGTTTTAGGAACAAAATAGAAATGCATATTGAAGGCTCTTTCCCGTAACTGTGTTATATTTTAATAAAAGGTGTAAAATGAGAGAAATACATTTAGTTGCATATAACGCTAGGTTCATGTTAAAGAGAAAACTCACATATAAACATAAGAGGAAATTAATAAGAAAATAATTGACATAGCAAAGAATATTTATAGAATTCTGAAAGCACAGATTGGTCTTACACCTGCTGATAGCTGGTGCAGAGGAAAGACAATAAACAATTGCAGAAAACTGAAATCCTTTCATTATAGTAGTGGTCGTACTAAAGTATAATGAAGCACATCATTTATGAATAATGGAATGAAATGAAACATGAAATACGAAGAAACAAACTTGTAACACAGTCTAGACGAAATCGAGAATCTCCAGATTTTCTTGTATTAACTTCTCGAATGCAAAAGCTCTATTACAATCGACACAAAAAAGGTCCAGCCTCGTTTATTTCTTTCTGTGATATATTTATACAATTTTACAGATCAGTTAGAATCTCAATGGTTACACAAATTCAGTTACAACCGAGAGGAGCGCAATCGCTTCCTTTCTCCTACTCTATCTTCACTTGGTGCCAGGTGCTCATCTTTACGCAGCTTCAGTGCAGGTGATACATCTTTCCACAAACTGAGATACGAGCTGCGAAGGTTCCGCTTGACAGCTGGCCTCGACAAAGTAGCATTCTCGGGCTAACTATTGTAGTTTGTCCCCCATTTGTGCATCGAAGATGTCAAGGGCACTTAGTTGTGCGCTGGATTTGATCATGTGGTTATCAATTTTGGCCATGTCCACCCTATCTATCTGAGAGATGTCGGCCGAATCTCTCTCATCTTTTTCCTTCAGATCGAGTGAGATCTATTCCACATTTATTTGCATCAATGCTTCTGCATCGCCTCGACTATCAATATCCAACAGCTCGCCATCTATAGAGTTAAAAGATTCTTCTAAAGAGTGGATTACCTTTTGGACTTGTTCCTTTCTCAAGGTAATGTTATGCTCCCAATTTTTCAATAGAATATTGCCTCTAGTTTGTTCGGGGATGGAAATCCAAGGAGTGCCTGTCAAAAACCTGTTATTTGTGGTGATTACTGCATCCTGAAAAGCGACCCGAGCCACTTCGGCCTCTCTTTCCCTGGCAGTCAGGTTCTTGGACACCTAATTCACCAACAGACAGTTCTCCCGAATCTCTCCTATCCCGACAAGCAAATTTTGCTGTGCCGAAAAGATTTTGCTCCGAATCTCGCTGGCTTGGAATTTAAATATGGCGATGTTTATTTCTCTGCTCTCGGCGATTTCTCCCCGAGCCCGCAATTGTTCAATCAGATTTCTCTGTTGGCTTGCTGCTCTACCATCTCGGACCACCAACTGTGCTTGCTCAAGCTTGGTCTTGAGAATTTCTATTTCATTTTTGTCGGCCACTCTAGCCAGTTCTATCTCCATGCTGGCCTGACCTTTAGCATTCTCTGCGGCTGTAGCCAATCTAGCCTCGAGGGTCCTGATTAGGCGATTTTTCCTTTTTAGTTGGTTACTCAAAATCCCAACTGAGAATTGATTTGCCGAAGCGTATGCCCCCAGTGTTCCTGCGATTTCAGTGGCGAGCTAGTCACTTTTCTTATTTTTGCCATCGGTCATGATTTTATATTTTTTCACAGTGGAATATTCTTCTTGATAGAACTCTCTTTTCACTACCGCCTTTCTCTTTTTATCAAAAAAGTACTCATTTGGAGGGAGTTCCTCCTCTCTTATGGGCCTGAGTTCTTCATCAAATATCCATCCCTCGCTGACATTTCCCTGTGCCGACTGCAAGGGTGTGACTGAGGTGATGGGCTCTCCTATTTGTTTTGCCGATTCTTTTGGAGTATCGATAGGGTTCTACTCCTTTGGTGTACCTGGAGTTTCTCTTTCAGTCTCCAACATCTATTTCCTCAGTGGGTCTGGAGTTTTTTTTTCAGCCTCCGGAATCTGTTTGCTTGGTAGGTCCAGAGTCTTCTCTTTTTCTTCGGGATTACTCGTTTGCTCCCCTTCTTGCTGTTGTCCAAGGTTAGACATTACGTCTACAGAATCTTCAGCATCCTTCTATTTTGTCTCGGCAATGGCTGAACCTCGCAACACAGCGGGGAGACATCTTCATCTATGTTCCTAAAATTTCAATACAGATGTTGTGTCTTCGGGTGCTAATGATTGGATCTGGGCTAGCACTTCTTCATAAGATCTCGCCCCTCGGAAAACATCGTCCAAGGGTGAATTTTCATGTTCAAATCTCTTGAGCCCACAATGAGCCAAGTGGTTGCTCACAACCCTCTGTGGATCATGTTTCTTAATTTCAATGGAGACCAAACTTAGGTCCTCCAGGGCAGTAGCCTCAGTTTTGGCATGCCTGAAATCTAATAAAGAATATGAATTCATTCGAATGGGAAAAGAAGGCCATACCTTCTTTGAGTAACCCTTGAGTTCTTTGCTCACTCCTCCAATTACCATTTTCTAGGCAACCTCTCGACAAGCCAGTTTATCGAGGATGAACAAGGGCAGCACATGAGGGGGAAAAAAAGCTCTGAAAACTCTGAAATACGAAAACACTGACTCCACATACAAATCCACTATGCCACTCAGACCTATTGCGATGCTATCCGAGACACGAGGTGGTGGGTGCCTAAAGATGGTGATATGTAGGGGTACCATCACCCAATTAAAAATCTCATATGTGAACTTTCCTGCTTTATTCTCCCATAATTTGTCATGATACTCATGCATGGGTTTTTCTTGGGCTAGATTCCAAGCCTAACTCATCAAGGGGAATGGTGTCATGGAACATACCGCATCCATGATATATGATGACATGAAAAACAAGGATGGTTTCCCACTTGCCTTCTACTCCCGATACTCTGTGACCCTGTTAGCCAAACTGTCTGAGAGAATCTTTACCCAATTAAACGAGCAACCTTCTACGACCCAAAACATGAGAGGCACCCATGCGATGTAGAAATGCGATGTGTCTTCTCGCCCAAATAGTCGGCATGTCATCATGGCCACATATTTATACTGTGGCTCCAAAGAAGAGATAGAATAAACGCCCTGGTCATTTGCTCTGAATTTCATGGCCCGCAAAACCCAATCTTTGATCAAACCGAGCATGGTTTTGTCGTACTGGGTGCACTCTTTCTCTTTGAATTCCTCCAGGAAATCAGCACCATATGTATATTCAGACGTAGAAGGTAGCTTGTACATGGTTTGTAGATGCTCGGGCCTAAAAGTATCGACAGTAACTCTCTGGCTGTTCATGATCATCCTGGTAGGTAAGTCTACGTGGTCCAACGCCCACAGGATCATGTCATAATACGAAAGCAACCGTGGCCTGGTTGCTATTCTGTGCATCCCGGATTGGACGATTATCTTGTACTTGGTGTGTAGATCATCTCTTTCGATGTCGTCGGAGTCGTCTGAGTAATCTACCAATTCTACTTGCAGAATATTTGACACAAACGACCAGTCGGGGATTGATTCGACACTTCGGGGTGAAGTATCGGAGACATTCTCTAAGCCCTGTCCCGTGACTTCGACATTTTCCTTTGCTGCTTTCCACGGAGCCATGGCCGCAGTTTGCGTTTTCACTCTCCTTTGATAGAACTGCGTATACATGCAGAAAGTAGTTAACTCAGAAACAATGAGCTCTGCGTGCTATGAAAAATGCATAATGAAACGCAGCTCTTGCATATATTTGAAAAATGGTACCTTTGAAAGCAGCATGTCAATTCGAAATTCGAAATAAACTTATGCCATAAAAATCCAATCTTACACATAGATTTACCTTATCTTCCCATTAATGTCATAAATTTTGGCGGTTTGATAGTCAGTCGGAGTATGGAGAGAAAATAGTTACCTCGGGAAAAGTGCAAGCCTCGATGCGTGGGACATATCTTTCTTTATTTTAAAATATCAAAACTTAGCAACATTAATAATTTTCTCGTTGTTCGCTGCATCGTGGATTTCCTTTTAACATTTTGAGTCTTCAACTCATGAGACTACGAGGACCGATTTTGGTTTAATTAATAGTAATCGCGATTTGGAGCATCATTAATTTCAAAATCACTTTATTCGCCATATTGTGACTCGGAACTTCGAAGACAAGTTTCTAAGAGATTGGTATGCCGAGTCGCGAAACTGTGAGATGGCGATAACTAAGACTCAATTAAGGGAAAGAAAATCTTGGATTGGGCAACTAATTAATCATGCTATAATTTATTCGCGACTTCGTGAGTCGGGGTTTTAGACGCCGTAACTTTCTAAAATTTAGTGCCGAGTGGCGAAATGCCAAGAACAGATTTAACCATGTTTAGTCTTCTTGCCTATAATCCTTGAACAGGGTTAGTCCGAAAGAACCTCGTGTTCTCGGCTCTCGGAGTTGTAAAAATAAAAAATTTGAACTTGGCGAACGCCGAGGTGCGAAACCCCAACGACGTCTAATCACTGAGTGAAAAGACTTTACCCTGGTTTCTGTCTTGAGTGAAAATTTAAAATGAGTTCGTCGTTTCGTGACTCGGGACGTGTGAATTCATGAGTTAAAATATTCGACCTGCGAGATCCCGAAGTAAAACAAAGAGAGTGACACTCTTACGAAAGTAGATTTGTTTCAAGAGTGGAAAATCAATAGCTGCTTATGTAATAAGGCTGCAGAGTTTTCAAAGTCTCGGGGGAAAAATCAAAAAACCATCTTTAGATTTCAAGTATCAAAAATTTAAAATTGTGACGGGTAAAAATAAAACAAGGGCAGCTCCAACACTGAGGACCAACATAAAACTGCTTTTATTTGTACGGAGAGAAAATAGTTACCTTGGTAAAAGTGCAAGCCTCGATGCACGAGACATATCTTGCTTTATTTTAAAATATCAAAACTTAGTAATGTTAATAATTTTCTCGCTATTCGCTGCATCGTGGATTTCCTTTTAACATTTTGATTCTTCAACTCACGAGACTGCGAGGACCAATTTTGGTTTAATTAACAGTAATCGCGATTTGGAGCATCATTAATTTCAAAATCACTTTATTCGCCATATCGCGACTCGGAACTTCGAAGACAAGTTTCTGAGAGATTGGTATGTCGAGTCGTGAAACTGCAAGATGGCGATAACTAAGACTCAATTAAGGGAAAGAAAATCTTGGATTAGGCAACTAATTAATCATGCTATAATTTCGTCGCGATTTCGTGAGTCGAGGTTTTAGACGCCGTAACTTTCTAAAAGTTAGTGCCGAGTGGAGAAACGTCGAGAACAAATTTAACCATGGTTAGTCTTCTTGCCTATAATCATTGACCAAGGTTAGTCCAAAAGAACCTCATGTTCTCGGCTCTCAGAGTTGTAAAAATAAAAAATTCAAACTTGGCGAACCCCGAGGCGCGAAACCCCGACGACGTCTAATCACTGAGTGAAAAGACTTTACCCTGGTTTCTGTCTTGAGTGAAAATTTAAAATGAGTTCGCCGTTTCGTGACTCGGGACGTGTGAACTCATGAGTTAAATTATTTGACCTGCGAGATCCCGAAGTAAAACAAAGAGAGTGACATTCTTACGAAAGTAGATTTGTTTCGAGAGTGGAAAAGCAATCGTTTCTTATGTAATAAGGCTGCAAAGTTTTCAAAGTCTCGGGGGAAAAATCAAAAAACCATATTTAGATTTCAAGTATCAAAAGTTTAAAATTGTGATGGGTAAAAATAAAACAAGGGAGGTTCCAACATAGGCTCCAACTAGGGATCCCGCCTTCCTGTGAGGCAGGAAGAACAGTAGACCACGTGCCAATATTGGGTAAATGGAGTCAAAAGCTCAAACATGTGGAAAAATTCCAAGGAAAAAGGATCGAAGGGGGAAAAGACTTTGTTTTTTACCTCGAGAGGTTTTTTCAAAAATCAGATACTCTTTCCAAACACAGTTGTAGTATCTTTCACAATTTTCCCTTTCCCACTACTAACTTTGGGTAAGTTTCAAGATAGTCGAAACGACCCTAGGAGATTCAACAGATCTTGAGTCCCTCGGCCTGCATCAAAAGAATGAGATTATATATTTTTAAATTAGGAAGTCCCGTCTGAATTTGGGATGTTGATCAGGTTTTTAGAAAGCATTGGTTACCAGAGTAGAGTGATATTTATGTATAAAAGCCTTACAGATATCTTAGACATTGCTTCACTGCCAGCGAGCCTGTTCAGTACCCCGGTGAAGTTGTCTATCCCCTTTCACTGAATTTCCTTTCACCACTTCAGAAAATATTTATGCATTTAAATGCTAAGATGAGGGAAATCATTTCTGAATTTCCTTTCATTGTCTTCCTGGACTAGGTGGGGGCAATCATTTCTGATTTTCCTTTCACCACCTGTCTTATATTTTACTTTTTGAGCACGAAGATGGGGGCAATCAGTTTGTATCAGGGCTGATATCTGTGTAATATTTTGCATCAGAGGTCTGTCAACTCATTTTAATTACTTGGTATCAATATTCCCTTGACCTTCACAACACCTTCGTTCTTAGGGAAAAAAGGAAATTATATTTTTTAAGGGGCATCCCATTTGAGCAAGCTTTGATTCTTCCGACGCTGTTAAAAAACCTAGGAAAGTTAAGATCGCTCTAAACGTCCCTTCGCTTAGCAGGAGATCAAGTAGTTGTGAAGACCTGCTTTCCTATCAAGATCTGTTTTGAAACCCATGAGGTTAGAATGAAAAACTTATATCTCTTCGCAATGACTCGGAAAGATGGTGATTTGCCAAAGTTAGACCCGGAGATGGACAGGATACAAGGCAGCAATTTAGTGACTGAAAACACAAAAGGTCAAAACATTTCAAGACATGGCTCTTATAGATATCTTTGGGGAAAGTTATTCTGACTGACTGTTTTTTAGATTTAGTGTATTCATTCAAATTACTTTAACTCGAAGATTATCAAACCAACAATAATCCTTCTATCTAACGTTTTAGCCGACACTGCAATTTGAAAAATGTTACCTTGGTTTACTTTAAACAGTCTTTTATAACCTGTGTATTTCTAAAGCTCACCTTTATCTTTTCTTTTTTCACTTTCTTTGTGCATTATGAAACTATTTTAGGTATCACCTGATTTATGTCGCTCTATTTCTGACACCGACCTACAAATTACTTTTCCTGCTAGTTTCATCTACAGCTGGAATCCTGTAAAAAGAAAATACAAATCTTATTGGAAATGTGTCGAGAGTTTAGGAACAAAAAAACAAAAATTAAAAGTAAATGTTTAAATGAAAATATTCGTATGTACAAAACATGGAATTTATTTATTTACAATTTTTTATTTTTTTTTACAACTATTAGGTCATGTAATGTTTCAGATAGTGCCCATTGACAGGGGCACTGAGGACTTCTCCGTCTATATTTTCCAGAAGAAAAGAATTTTTCCCTTCTGGAGCCGAGACCCTGAATGGTTCATACCAAAGGTGGTCAAATTTGCTATGCTTCGCGGCTTCTTCCCTTCTCACATCCCATCTTAATACTAAGTTACCTGGGAAGAATTCTTTGTCTTTTGCCTTGAGGTCGAACAATGCTTTCATATCATCTTGGTACTTCTGCATTTTATCATCGACTTCCACTCTATGATATTGAACCTCGATCAACTGATTAATTCTCTTGGTTACATGATTGGGTTCTTCGTTTTGATCCTACCATAACTTCATCACTGGTAACACTAGGTTTATAGGTAGAACAACATCTGTGCCATAGACCATTTGAAATAGCGAAATGTCGATAGACCTTTTAGTGTTGATGTGGTTTTCCCACAATGCGTACTTCAAGTGCACATGCCAGGACCTTTTATTTTCATCCAGTACCTTCTTCATTATGTTTACCAGGCTCTTATTGGATGATTCAGCCAACCCATTTCCCTGAGGGTAATAAGCAGTGGAATGGCCGAGAACGATATTGTACTTCTGACAGAAGCTGATCATAGCCATGGACTTGAAGGCCTAGGCGTTGTCGGTAACAATATTTCGGGGACACCTGAATCTTGACAAGATATTATCTTCCAAGAAATCAATTATCACTAAGTCTGTTGCCCTTTTGGTTGGAATGGCTTCCACCCACTTAGTAAAATAATCCGTAGCTGTTAGAATCCATTTATGCTGTGCACTGGAATGGGGATTAATTTCCCCTATAAAGTCTAGACCCCATTGTTGAAATGGAGCTTCAGTTTTGACTGGAACGAGTGGAAATGCCGGGAGCTTCTGTTTACCAACGAATATTTGACACAGGTTGTAGGCACGCACTTTGGCATTGACATCCAAAAATAATTTCAGCCAATATTATCTGGCCCTTAAGATCTTGTAGGCTGTGGCTCTCCATGCATGGTGTCCTCCAGAGGCTCCTTCATGAAATTCCTCTATAACCCGTGGAGTTTTCGACTCAACCAAACAGACTAGTAGGAACCCGAGTGGATCCTTCCAGTATAGCTGATTTTCGGCCATGCAATATTTTACAGCATGGAGTTTTAAAGTTCTGCATTTGGCTGGTGATAGTCCATTTGGACATTTCAGGTTTAACAGGTAGAACACTATGTCTTTATACCAGCCCGACGATATGAACTTTTCTTCGACCTTGCTTGTATCTGTCTGGTCATCTGGCTCGTGAAGGTGTGCATCTCCGACTTCCCCTTGGAGGCAATTAATATCAAGAGCTCTAAGATTTGACTTAGCCAAGAGTTTGGACAGACCCCGCCCTTTTATCAATTTAGTCGGCTTGACATCCAGATCGAATTCTTGTATTTTAGCAAGCCAGCGCCCTCGTTTTCCATCACTATCTGGCTGTACCAATATATCTTTCACAACACTGGTTGGCACATACGTGATAATTTTTGAATGCAGTACATAGGTTCTGAATACTTTTAGTGCCTTCACCATTGCGTACGCCTATTTTTCTATTATGTCATACTTTAGTTTGGCGTCCCTAAGGATCTTGCTAAAAAACGTGATTGGTCGTTCAAAACCTTCGTCATCTTTTTGCAGGAGCACTGCGGCGATGGTATGTTCAGAAGCAAACGAAAAGATGAGGAACTCTTTCAAGTAATCTGGGCTTGCTAACACAGGTGCCTCGCTGATGAATTTTTTAATATGTGTGAACGATGCTTTAGCCTCGATCATCTAATTTACTCTGCTATCTTTTTTCAACATTCCTGTGATCAATTTGACAATCTCAGCAAAATTCGGGATAAACCTTCATAAAAAAATTATTGTACCTAAGAAAGATTGAATTTCTTTTACGTTTCTGGGAATATTTATAGTTTTTATTGCTTCAATCCTCTTAGGATCAATCCTGATCCCATCCTTATATATGATATGCCCCAGAAGCTTACCTTCCCACATAGCAAAATGTGATTTCTTTGGGTTCAAAGGCAGACCATACGTGTGGCATTTTTTGAAAGTCTGTTTTAGATGGATCAAATGTTCTTCATCGGTTTTAGAGAAAACCGTCAAATCGTCAAGGTAGATGACTACGAACTTGTCTCTTTCTCCTACGAAAGCAATGTCCATAGCACACTGGAATGTAGCTCCTGCATTCATCAAACCAAATGGCATTTTGTCATACATGAATGTACCCCATGGTGTGGTGAAAGCAGTTTTTTCTCTATCTTGCTCGTTCATGGCGATTTGGTTATACCCAGAGAACCCATCTATCATAGACATTAGATTTTCTCTGACTACCTTTTCTAGGACGTGGTCCATTTTGGGGAGTGGATAATTATCCTTTAGAGAAGACTTATTCAAGTTTCAGAAATCCACACACAGTCTCATTTCTCCGTTCTTTTTTCTGACCGGGACCAAATTTGCCACCTAGTCCGAGTACCTCAGAGGTACGATTATTTTAGCATTTAAAATCTTGTTAACTTCCTTTTCAATCACAGGAAACAAAATGGGGTTAATTCACCTAAGCTTTTGCCTAAACGGCTTGAACCTGGGCTTCAAAGGTATCTTGTGCTCAATTATGGAAGTGTCGTACATTCTAAGCTCATCATAGGACCAGGCGAAAACATCTTTGTATTTTCTGAGTAGGCCTGTGTACTGGACTTTTACTTTGGGAGGGAGGAACATAGATATCTTTACTATCCTGGACTCTTTCTCAGTTCCTATATCGCAGTCTTCCACTTCTTCTGGTTGGGGCTGCAAAGTGGATTTCACAGGTATGTCGTTCTGATCGAAAAGTATTTCTAAAGGAATTAAGCCTTTCAGAATTTGGTTGTTTTTAAGGACCAACATACGATGATCCGCTATTTTTTCTCGGAAGGTTTCAGGATCTTCCCCTTCTTTCATAATCCACATCGGGTCATTTTGATTCTCTTGGTCTGGATGAGTTTCAGAGAACTCACCTACTGCGACAAGAAATTTCTCGATTTGTTCATCATCTTCAAAAACCTGCCAGTGTCGGATCTTGTCTGGTATAGAGGGTTTGTATCTGATTTCAATGTGATATTTCAGTTTGATGGTCGTGGGAGGAGAAAAGGTTGAAGCTGCCTTGGCCAATGCGTCAGCATGTAGATTCTCTATGCGAGGGATAAAATGGACCTTTACATATGAGAAAAAGTTTTCCATCAAATCCCAAGCACAATTTATGTATGTTCTTAGTCTGGGATGCTTGGCTAGGTACTGTCGGTTTATTTGTTTAACAATTAGCTCTGCGTCACCATAAACTTCCAGGTTATTTATATTTAGCCTTTTTGCAGCCTCTAATCCTAAAATCAATGCTTCATATTCACATATGTTGTTAGTGTAATCTATGTCCCACTGTAGTCGGTAAGAGAAAGGAACAATGAATGCAGCTTCGAGAGCCACTAAAAGCACTCCCGCATCTGCCCCTTCAAAACATAAGGCACCGTCGAAATACATTTTCCAGACTCCAGTGTTACACAGATCTTCTGTCAAGTGACTTGTCTCTTCTTGCTTAATATCAAGTTCCTCTAGACACCCATCCAAAACATCATCAAAAGACAAAATGCAATTCCCCAGATCTTGGTCTGCAATATAAATGGGAAAGTTATTTGGGTTTTGAGGGTCACTGACTGTATACGCTAATCTTGTTTCTATGTACAACCAAGTGAACGGACCACCGAACACAGGGATTGTGGCATATGTCATGTCCAACTGTAGAGAACCCCCCAACTTGGCTCCCCATGATCTAGATAGCTGTATGCCATATTTGGGGAAAATATCTGCAATAACCACATCCATCTGGATACTCTTGACCGGGACCTGGGCCAGGGTAACTACCAGATCTTTTATCATCCCCATACATTTAACCTTTCTCGAATCGAAAGAGTACAGATTTCCATAAGGTCTTGTAATCTAGAGACCCAACTTGTCCATTATAATCTTGGGCATAACATTATGAGAAGCCCCTGAGTCTAACATACAATTATGTAGCAAATGATCATATACATTCAGAGTGATATAAAAGGGAGCGATGTTGTCTTTGGACCCTTCAAAATGGGGACCAAAGGTGATATTAGGTCTGTCATCTTCCAGGTTTATAACATCAGACTAACTCTCTAGCTCATAGACACCCATTGCTTTGGCAATTTGCTTCCTATAAGCAGGATTTTTTGCTAATTCTACCAAAGGAATCGGTATCTTAATTTTGTTTAACTCATTTTCAAAACCGAACGATGTGTTTACCTTGTCTGTTTCTTTGGTCGAGACTTCTGAATTTTTTCTTTCCGACTTACTTGTCTGGATCGCTTTATCACTCGTGATCCTAGTTGACGATGTAACTTTATCTACTGGTTCGGTTTCTTGTGTTTGAGTTTCAACTTTTTTCATCTCGGACTCTTGAGTGTTTGCTACCTTGGTTTTGTTGCTGGGTAACAAGGTCTCTTCCGAAGGAGGTTCATAAGCTTAACCTTTTTGAAGGATTTTCTTAGGTTGATTCATTGGGGTAGGCTTACTTTTAGATCTTAGGTTGTACTTTGGTTGAAACTCGGCCATTATCATCTCTGCTTCTGGTTGAGATACAGAGGGATCAGTGTGATCACCTTCTTCATCCTCATTAGACGATTGTGGGGTGTTCAAAGATTTTTTATAGTCTTCACGAGTCAGGTACGACTGCGAACAGTCATCACCGAAATTCGTGACTTCATCTTTCGAATCTCCGAAATCTTGGAGGTCGTTTGCTCCTATAAAATTTTTGTTCTTTAATGGAGCTTGTATTTTTTGACCCTCGTTCTTTATTTGTCTCTGTTGATTTTGGGGATTTGGGTTTCTCCTAAAGCCCTTTTTATTAGAAGAATCAGCTTTAACCTGGTCCAACTCCATCCTAGAGATTTTGTTGGACAGTTCTTTACTCACTCGGGCCATATCATCTACTATGTCATCAGTGTATCTATTTGACCCCGAAGGACCCGCTGGTTCTCTATAGCGTCTATTTTCGTAGTTAATTGTTTCTACTTTAGCCTTTAATTTACTTGAAGCCATCATATTAGATTCTATTTCGACAGCATCATCTTGCATTCTATTTAGGGTGGCTCATCTTCTTTCTCGCAAAAGTAGTGCGAAATTCGGCTCGAAAGCTCCCGCAAAGGTTACTTTGGCTGAGGGTTCTAAAGGTTTAACCACGGCTGGAATATTATTATACAGTTTTTTGAATCTCAGAATAAATTCCATGACTATTTCTGAGTTCTTTTTCTTTAGGGACCCAAACTCGATAAGATAATATAAGTGATATTTTCATTCTCCCCACTGTCTGAGGAAAGCATCTTCCAAAGCGTCATATGTCCGAATAGAATCTGTAGGTAGGTTCTAAAACCAAGTTCGGACCTATCCTTCAAAGGTCTGGACAAGGAGTCTCGAATATACATCTTCGTGCTCGATACCATAGATGTCTACAAATTGGTCAAAGAAATTAATATGCTCAGCTGCGGTTAGATCTCCCTCCCCAGTGAACTTAGGAAGATTTTTGATGTAATTTTCAAGCAGATCATGAAGGGGGACGGGCAAAACTAGGGGAGTGTATCTCACTGCTACTTTTGAGAATACTCTGGGAGGGGGGACATGCCCTTGACCTCCACCTCCTCCTCCAGGGGCGCCTCCACCACCTTGTCCGGCGGCTGCCATCGATTTGGGTGTAGAAAATGAGTGTGTAACACACTCTTTGGAATCAGGCGAGACCGGGAAGTTCTGTTGAAGAAAATATGGTATGTCAACTGTCGACGAACCTTCTAGAGAACCTTGTTCCTTGTGTACGGATGGGAAAGTCGAATGAATCTCACTCCTAACTTTAGAGCATTTTGACGTCAGATCTTTGGTATCAAACAAAGGACTGCGTGAAGTAGAAGGTTCTGAATGGCATTTAGTCTTTAAAAGTGGGTTTTTAGTCTTTAAAATTTTTTCGGGATCAGTGATAGGCGTAATTAGCTTACCATCTGAGTTCTATCTGGTATTCCTTTTACCGAATGCCAGTTTATGTTTTCGTGGAGTCGCCAAGTGAAATATTCAAAAAGCCTTTAAAACTGTGTGTACTCTATGTTCACTATCAAAGGGTAACACTTTCAACGAAATAAATGTCGTTTTCCCAGGGAAAATATTTCATAATTTCGCTCCCCGGCAACGGCACCAGAAAGATGTTGTTCCTGAGTCTGTACTTAAGGCTTAAAAAGTACAGTGTCAAGGCATCCGAAAGTACGTGAAAAATGTGCAAGTGGGTAACGACAACCTTAGGTAAAGGAAACTAGGGAATATTTCTACGTTGGTGTTATCTAGCTTCCAACTATTCCTGAGTAGTTATATCTTGTTCAATGGCTGCCCATGAACGTTCAAGTTCGTCCCAGTTATTAGCAGTTTTAAGGATTATGTCAAAAAGGTTTAAGGCAATATGTGTTTGGTTCGATAGTTTGGGTTCGATATTAGGCTATGTTGTTGCAGGGACAGTCATGGAGGAACATTAAGAGTATGAAAGGATTTAAAGATAGATTAAATGTTGTCTCAATTTGGTCGAATAAAAGAGAATTTTACGTTTTAGGAACAAAATAGAAATGCAAATTGAAGGATCTTTCCCGTAACTGTGTTATATTTTAATAAAAGGTGTGAGATGAGAGAAATAAATTTAGCTGCATATAACGCTAGGTTCCTGTTAAAGAGAAAACTCACATATAAACAGAAGAGGAAATTAGCAAGAAAATAACTGACATAGAAAAGAATATTTATAGAATTTTGAAAGCGCAGATTGGTCTTACACCAGCTGATAGCTGGTGCAGAGGAAAGACAATAAACAATTACAAAAAACCGAAATCCTTTCATTATAGTAGTGGTCGTACTAAAGTATAACGAAGCACATCATTTATGAATAATGGAATGAAATGAAACATGAAATAGTAAGAAACAAACTTGTAACACAGTCTGGACAGAATCGAGAATCTCCAGATTTGCTTGTATTAACTTCTCGAATGCAAAAGATCTATTACAATCGACACAAAAAAGGTCCAGCCTCGTTTATTTCTTTCTGTGATATATTTATACAATTTTACAGATCAGTTAGAATCTCAACGGTTACACAAATTCAGTTACAACCAAGAGGAGCGCAATCGCTTCCTTTCTCCTACTCTATCTTCACTTGGTTCCAAGTGCTTGTCTTTGCGCGGCTTCGGTGTAGGTGATACATCTTTCCACAAACTGAGATATGAGCTGCGAAGGTTCTGCTTGACAGCTGGCCTCGGTGAAGTAGCATTCTCGGGCTAATTGCTGCAGTTTGTCCCCCATTTATGCATCGAAGATGTCAAGGGCACTTAGCTGTGCGCTGGGTTTGATCATGTTCTTATCAATTTTGGCCATGTCCACCCTATCTATCTGAGATATGTCGGCCGAATCTCTCTCATATTTTTCGTTCAGATCAAGTGAGATCTGTTCCACATTTATTTGCATCAATGCTTCTCCATTGCCTCGGCTATCAATATCCAACAACTCACCATCTATAGAGTTAAAATCTTCTTCTAAAGAGTGGATTACCTTTTGGACTTGTTCCTTTCCCAGGGTAATGTTATGCTCCCAATATTTCAATAGAATAGTGCCTGGTTTGTTCCGGGATGGCAAGCTAAGGAGCGCCTACCGAAAACCTGTTATTTGTGGCGATTATCGCGTCCTGAAAAGTGACCCGAGCCACTTCGGCCTCTCTTTCCCTGACAGTCAAGTTCTTGGACACCTGATTCACCAACAGACAGTTCTCCCATATCTCTCATATCCTAGCAATCAAATTTTGTTGTGCCGAAAAGATTTTGCTCCGAATCTTGCTGGCTTGGGATTTAAATATGCCGATGTCTATTTCTCTACTCTCGGTGATTTCTGCTTGAGCCCACAATTGTTCAATCAGATTTCTCTGTTGGCTCGCCTGTGCTCTACCATCTCGGACCACCAACTATGCTTGCTCAAGCTTGGTCTTGAGCATTTCTATTTCATTTTTGTCAGCCACTCTAGCCAGTTCTATCTCCATGCTGGCCTGACCTTTAGCATTCTCTGTGGCTATAGCCAATCTCGCCTCGAGGGTCATGATTAGGCGATTTTTCCTTTTTAGTTGGTTATTCAAAAGCCCAACTGAAAATTGATTTGTCGAAGTGTATGCCCCCAGTGTTCCCATGATTTCAGTGGCGAGCTGGTCACTTTTCTTATTTTTGCCATCGATCATGATTTTATATTTTTTCGCAGTGGAATCTCCTTCTTGATAGAACTCTCTTTTCACTACCGCCTTTCTCTTTTTATCAAAAAAGAACTCATTTGGAGGGAGTTCCTCTACTCTTATGGGCCTGAGTTCTTCATCAAATATCCATCCCTTGCTGACATTTCCCTGTGCCGACTACAAGGGTGTGACTGAGGTGATGGGCTCTCCTATTTTTTTTGTCGATTCTTTTGGAGTATTGATAGGGTTCTGCTCCTTTGGCGTACATGGAGTTTCTCTTTCAGTCTCTGGCATCTGTTTCCTCAGTGGGTCTGGAGTTTTTTCTTCAGCCTCTGAAATCTGTTTGCTTGGCAAGTCTGAAGTCTTCTCTTTTTCTTTGGGATTGCTCGTTTTCTCCCCT
The DNA here is from genome assembly GCA_000966675.3 of Picea glauca. Taxonomy (NCBI): domain Eukaryota; kingdom Viridiplantae; phylum Streptophyta; class Pinopsida; order Pinales; family Pinaceae; genus Picea; species Picea glauca. The sequence goes on from JZKD02S2150364.1 coordinate 1,206,969, forward strand.
TCCTGTTGTTGTCCAAGGTTAGACATTACGTCTGCAGAATCTTCAACATCCTTATGTTTTGTCTCGGCAATGGCCGAACCTTCCAAAATAGCGGGGAGACATCTTTGTCTATGTTCCTGGAATTTCAATACAGATGTTGTGTCTTCGGGTGCTAATGATTGGATCCGGGCTAGCACTTCTTCATAAGATCTCGCCCCTTGAAAAACGTCATTTGAGGGTGAATTTTCATGTTCGAATATCTTGAGCCCACAATGAGCCAAGTGGTTTCTCACAACCCTCTGTGGATCGTGTTTCTTAATTTCAATGGAGACCAAACTTAGGTCCTCCAGGGCAGCAGCCTCGGCTTTGGCATACCTGAAATCTAATAAAGAATATGAATTCATTTGAATGGGAAAAGAAGGCCATACCTTCTTTGAGTAACCCTTGAGTTCTTTGCTCACTCCTCCAATTACCATTTTCCAGGCAACCTCTCAACAAGCCAGTTTATCGGGGATGAACAAGGGCAGCGCATGAGGGGGAACAGAAGCCTCGAAAACTCTGAAATACGAAAACTCTGACTCCACATACCAATCCGCTATGCCACTCAGACCTGTTGTGATGATGTCTGAGACGTGAGGTGGTGGGTTCCCAAAGGTGGTGATATGCAGGGGTACCATCACCCAATTAAAAATCTCATATGTGAACTTTCCTGCTTTATTCTCCCATAATTTGTCATGATACTCATGCACGGGTTTTTCTTGGGTTGGATTCCAAGCCCAACTCATCAAGGGGAATGGTGTCATGGAACATACTGCGTCCATGATATATGTTGACATGAAAAACGAGGATGGTTTCCCACTTGCCTTCTGCTCTCGATACTCTATGACCCTGTTAGCCAAATTGTCTGAGAGAATCTTTGCCCAATTAAACGAGCAATCTTTTGCGACCCGAAACATGAGAGGCACCCATGCGATGTAGAAATGCGATGTGTCCTCTCTCCCAAACAGTTGGCATGTCATCATGGACACATATTTATACTGTGGCTCCAAAGAAGAGATAGAATAAATGCCCTGGTCATTTTCTCTAAATTTCGCGGCCCACAAAACCCAATCTTTGATCAAACCGAGCATGGTTTTGTCGTACTGGGTGCACTCTTTCTCTTTGAATTCCTCCAGGAAATCAGCACCATATGTATATTCATACGTAGAAGGTATCTTGTACATGGTTTGTATATGCTCGGGCCTAAAAGTCCCGATAGTAACTTGTTGGCTATTCATGATCATCCTGGTAGGTAAGTCTACGTGGTCCAACGCCCACCGGATCATGTCGTAATACGGAAGCAACCATGGCCTGGATGCTATTCTGTGCATCCCGGATTGGATGATTATCTTGTACTTGGTGTGTAGATCATCTCTTTCGATGTCGTCGGAGTCGTCTGAGTAATCTACTAATTCTACTTGCAGAATATTTGACACAAACGACCAGTCGGGGATTGATTCGACACTTCGGGGTGAAGTATCGGAGACATTCTCTAAGCCCTGTCCCATGACTTCGACATTTTCCTTTGCTGCTTTCCATGGAGCCATGGCCGCAGTTTGCGTTTTCACTCTCCTTTGATAGAACTGCGTATACATGCAGAAAGTAGTTAACTCAGAAACAATGAGCTCTGCGTGCTATGAAAAATGCATAATGAAACGCAGCTCTTGCATATATTTGAAAAATGGTACCTTTGAAAGCAGCATGTCAATTCGAAATTCGAAATAAACTTATGCCATAAAAATCCAATCTTACACATAGATTTACCTTATCTTCCCATTAATGTCATAAATTTTGGCGGTTTGATAGTCAGTCGGAGTATGGAGAGAAAATAGTTACCTCGGGAAAAGTGCAAGCCTCGATGCGTGGGACATATCTTTCTTTATTTTAAAATATCAAAACTTAGCAACATTAATAATTTTCTCGTTGTTCGCTGCATCGTGGATTTCCTTTTAACATTTTGAGTCTTCAACTCATGAGACTACGAGGACCGATTTTGGTTTAATTAATAGTAATCGCGATTTGGAGCATCATTAATTTCAAAATCACTTTATTCGCCATATTGTGACTCGGAACTTCGAAGACAAGTTTCTAAGAGATTGGTATGCCGAGTCGCGAAACTGTGAGATGGCGATAACTAAGACTCAATTAAGGGAAAGAAAATCTTGGATTGGGCAACTAATTAATCATGCTATAATTTATTCGCGACTTCGTGAGTCGGGGTTTTAGACGCCGTAACTTTCTAAAATTTAGTGCCGAGTGGCGAAATGCCAAGAACAGATTTAACCATGTTTAGTCTTCTTGCCTATAATCCTTGAACAGGGTTAGTCCGAAAGAACCTCGTGTTCTCGGCTCTCGGAGTTGTAAAAATAAAAAATTTGAACTTGGCGAACGCCGAGGTGCGAAACCCCAACGACGTCTAATCACTGAGTGAAAAGACTTTACCCTGGTTTCTGTCTTGAGTGAAAATTTAAAATGAGTTCGTCGTTTCGTGACTCGGGACGTGTGAATTCATGAGTTAAAATATTCGACCTGCGAGATCCCGAAGTAAAACAAAGAGAGTGACACTCTTACGAAAGTAGATTTGTTTCAAGAGTGGAAAATCAATAGCTGCTTATGTAATAAGGCTGCAGAGTTTTCAAAGTCTCGGGGGAAAAATCAAAAAACCATCTTTAGATTTCAAGTATCAAAAATTTAAAATTGTGACGGGTAAAAATAAAACAAGGGCGGCTCCAACACTGAGGACCAACATAAAACTGCTTTTATTTGTCCTTGGGGTACTTTTGCCTTCCCTTTGTTCTTAAGAACGCGGGCATAACGTTTCAACGTGCTATGTCTTATGCATTTCACGATATAAAGCATATCGTTCAACCTTATTTGGACGATTTGCCAGCTCATTCTTTACGTCGAGTCGATCACCCCACTCATCTCCAAGCAATTTTCGTTCATTGTCGGTTCTATCGCATTCATTGAAATCCTCACAAATGTGTCTTTTGTGTAGAGTTTGGTTGTATCCTTAGTTTCATTGTTTCCCATCAAGGGATTCGGGTAGATCCGCTTAAGGTTGAGGCGATTCTTAATCTTCCTCCTCCTTCTTCATTGCGTCAGTTACAAAGTTTGCAGGGGAAAGCAAACTTTCTTCGTCGTTTCATCCCTAATTACGTCGAGATTACTCATGGTTTTACGCGTCTACTAAAGAAAGGTTCAGAGTTTGTCTTGGATACTGTTGCCAACTATGCTTTTGAGGCTTTGAAGTTGTCCCTCACGAAAGCTCCACTTCTCTTCCCTCCTGATTATAGTCGGGATTACTTTCTTTATCTTGTTGCCTCTGAGTATACCATTGGCATGGTTCTTGTGCAGGAGGATGATGCACACGATGAACATGTTATTTATTACTTGAGTCGAAGTCTCACTTCAACTGAAATCAAGTACCAACATGTTGAAAAACTGGCTTTGGCTGTTGTTCAAGCGGTTCAACATTTTCATCATTATATTCTCTCCAGGAAAACTACAGTGATTTCACATTGTAACCCTATGCAGAACATTTTGACTCGTCAATTGCTAGGGGGAAAGTACTCCAAATGGATTGTTATACTCCAGGAGTTCGACTTGGAATTTGATCGTGCCACGTCTAAGAAATCCTTGGTTTTCGCTGAATTGATATGTGATTTTAATCACTCTTCCACGGAAAATGTAGCAGTAGATTCATTACCTGATGAATCTCTTTTCCTTATAAGCACTGATGATATTTGGTATGGAGATATCATTATATATCTCCAGACTCAAACTTTCTGGCCTGCTTTGTCTAGTAATGAATGACGTCGCATCCGTTATCAAGCACGTCAATACATTATCCTCGGGGATACTCTTTACCGTCGAGGAATTGACTCAGTTTTTAGACGTTGTTTAACTTTCGACGAAGCCGAGAAAGCTTTAAATGACTGCCATTCCGGAGAATGTGGTGGTCATATGTCTGGGTATGCTACTGCCCAGAAGATCTTACGCGCATGATATTTTTGGCCTTCCTTGTTCAATGACTGCATTACTACTGTTCAGAAGTGTCACGCCTGCCAGACCTATAATTAGAAGATTTGATCGCATCCTGCTCCCCTTCATCCTGTAGTCTCAGTTGGTCCTTTTGCAAAATGGGGCATTGATTTTATGACATGTCACCCTCACTCGGCCGGGGGGCATGGTTACATCATTGTAGCTGTTGATTATTTTACTAAATGGGCCGAGGCGATGTGTTACACATTATTTTCGTCATCCCTACGATCGTTAATGATGTAAACCTATCTATTGCCTTTAGAGGGGTCACAGTGGCCTGAGTTCCTGAAGAGAGAAGGAAGAAGAACTTTTCCTGAGAAAAGAAGTTGCTTTTTCTATGTAAAAACCTTATAAAAAGAAATGTACGCAGGTTGCTATATAGCCAGGGTGCGGAAATGACCAATTTCCGCAGGTTTCTATATAGCCAGGGTGCGGACTTTCCGCAGGTTGCTATATAGCTAGGGTGCGGAAATGACCACTTTCCGCAGGTTGCTATATAGCTAGGGTGCGGAAATTCCAGCACGTGGGAAA
>JZKD02S2150364.1:1218010-1235730 GCA_000966675.3 Picea glauca
ATTATAAGGTATGTTACTTATTCTTGCCTCTTAGTAAATTCAATATTTAAAACTTAAGGAAAGCGTCCTATTCTGTCATGTTTTGCTCTAGATCCAGGTGGATCTAGGGAGATCGGTTTGTGTCCGCACTTACGGATTTATCCATAAACACGATGCCAACATTCGATAATACTGGAAAGACTGCAACGTTGTTTCTTTTCAACCATTTCATAGCTCTTTTTGGTGTTCCTCAGGCTATCGTTACTGATCACAGTAGTCATTTTAGGAATTTTATGATGTCTAAACTTACAGAAAAGTTGGGTCTTCGTCATGATAGCTGGACACCCTATTATCCACAAGCTAATGGCCAGGTCGAGGCAATCAACAAATTTCTTATAACTATGCTTCGACGGATGATAGGCATCCATAAAACAAGTTGGCACATGATGTTGTTTTCAACATTGTGGGTGTATCGGACATCTGTTAAATCCGCTACGGGGTTTACGCCTTTTCGATTGGTCTATGGCATGGAAGCCATTATTCCAATAGAATGTGAGATACCTTCTCTGAAGCTAGCTGTAGAACTCTTACCCAATACTTCTGCTGAAGAGGAACGTTTGTTGTATCTGATGCGATTAGACGAGACCCGACGTGATGCCACTCTAGTAATAGAAGCCCAAAAGAAACGCATCAAGACACAGTATGAAAAGCATGTCAAGCCTCGTGTTTTCTCTGAAGGTGATCTTTTTCTTCTGTATGAACAAGATAAAGATGTCTTAGGAGCTGGGAAGTTTGAACCAATGTGGCGTGGTCCTTACATTGTTCACAAAGTTTTGGAAAAATGAGTGTATGAGTTGGTTGATTACGATGGTATACCTTTGAGTGAACCCAGGAATGGGTTGTACTTGAAGAAGTATTATGCATAAGTTATTTGTGAAAAAGTACTTGTATTTTTATGTATCATACTTTGTGTGTGTTACTTTAGTTTACTTTTGACATTATCTAGTCTCTACCCTTACGTGACATTGTGTTTGATTGACATATGTCGAAGTATTCACTACCTTATATTGGCTTCGCTGATGGTGCTAGCCGTAGTACTCGGAACCTAGCTTCCGCTGCATGGGTAATCTATGCCCCAACAAACGAGCTTATATCTTTACGAGGTGTATGTCTTGGCCGAGAAACCAACAACATCGCAGAGTATAGTGCCGTGATTGAATTATTGGTTGATGCTATCTCACTCAGAATTCATCGTTTGGTTGTGCGACTTGACTCACAGCTTGTAGTGCTACAGCTAAGTAATGTATACTCTATTCAAAGTCCTACTTTATTACGAGTATATTTGCGAATTCGCCTCTTGAAATAATATTTTGATCACATTGAATATCAACATATTCCTAGACGTCTTAATACATTAACATATGCATTAGCTAATTATGTATTGGATAGACATTTGAACCATTTATAAATCAAACACATTTAAATGCACACAATGTAAAGTAACCGGTAGAATCCATCTGTATATATAATGCTCAAAAGAGTTTTTTTTTGTTTTTACAAAAAGTTTGTCCGAAGACCAAAATATCAAAAATTGAAGCTTATAGCTTCTACAATGTGATGTCATGGATGACGTTCATGGTAACACACTATTTCCCTAGAAACTCTGCAGAGAAATCGACCCAAAGCTGCTAAAACTTCTACAGTGTGACGATGATCACGTCGTGGAATCTCTTCCAGAGTCATATCTGGAATATCGGCTGTCATGCCCTCTAAATTCTGCTCCACCACCAAATAATCTTCAGCGTACTGTGGTACTACTACTGTTGCCTCTCCTCATCGTTGGATAGGAGAAGAGCCAGCAGGTCTATATGCTCCAACATCTGTGTTATAGACAAACGTTTTGGTGTTAGTCTTCGAATAAATATATAAAACAAAAATATTTAAATATGATTAAAAATTCAAAAACATTTGAAAAGAGAAAATTTGTGTACTTCTTACCGAGGTCTCCCCACTGAGCGTCCTCAGGTAGTTCTAGATCCGGATCTCCTCAAAAATCCAACCCAGCATACACATAGTCATTGACCATCAGCATCTGGTTTTGCAACCAGTCAAAGAAAATATCGTCATATTTGACGATTGGTCCTGCCACATGTCAGGCCATGAGTTGACACCATCATAACATCCTCAGATCCCTTGGACCCAGAAAGTCCCACTCATCTTGTAGACGAAATACAGGGACCCTCTCTAGGAAGAAGGACACTAACAAAGATCCATAACCAAATTGTTTCAGTTCTCCCTGCCTGCACTTGGTTAGTTTCCTTTTGATACTGCGCAATACTGCATCGGCCCAGTTAAATACTCGGGGCTTTGTACACTCGATGGCGTACTGGAAATAGCTCTGCAATGCCATATGGGGAGTGACACTTCCAGCCATCCAAGCAATTGTGAAGAGGATAGTGTGGATAGTCAAGTCAGTTACTCCCCAGATTGCCACTTTCCCTTTCTTTCTTTCGGCCTCGGGTACACAATATTGGTTACAGTATTCACTCATTTTCAAACCACCACCTCTGTTTCCGGTCAGACTGACATAGGACCCATGCCTGGATAATCTGGTCAAGAAATATATGTCCTCGATGTCAATAGCTAATGTGTGAGCTCCTACAATGAAAACTTGCTGGTCCGGATCCCACATTCGGATTATATACTCCAATAATCGGACTTGGGCTCTCATGCCCGGGATACGGAAGTATTTTAAGAGACCACAATATCTTAATGCAGCTATGGTGGGAGGGTGATTCTCTCCATTTGTGTTATCCTCCTCATGTTCTCGTTCTCGCCACTCAAGCACCATGTTTGTGGCTATTTACCTGCATAAGAAACATACAAAGATGATTAATGATCTTATTCATGGAATGAATCTTTTCCATTGGCTAAACGTTTCAAAAATTTTTGAGTTCTGCGCTGCTCGCAGGTGCCATATTATGCACAGTGAAAACTTCTCTCAGGCGGCTTAAGGCCCACCTGCGAGAATGAGTCATTCTCGCAGGTCCCGTATGGGCCACCTACGAGAACGCCTCCACGCATATATGGTTTAAAAAACTAACTTAAAACAAAACTTTTAACCAATGAAATCAAAATTTTAAACCATGAAAAGATCAGGAATGATGAACTTACCAAGATGTTGCTGACAGCTCGTCAAATGATCACTCATAGCAACCGGAAATCAACACCGAATGCAAAGGGTAAAATGAGGGTTTTTGGAACTCAATGGTAAAAGTGTGAAATGATATGGTAAATTTAGTTATTTACTCATTTTAAATTACTTTTTACTATATCAAATTTGGGTTTTTTATGTTTATTTATTATTTAAACCTAATCAATAATGTGAAAATGAGTGTAATGACTTGTAGGTGTGAAACATGGATGATTATGGATAGAATTTTCCCTGGTGTGGTGTGATTTTGATTGTTTTCTATGGTTTTTACATTAAACCTCGAGTGCCTTTTTGTCCGTTCTTGCACTTGTAAAAAACATAAGAACATGATCGAGCATCGTTTTATCACTTTTTCGGGATCACTGTGGTTATACGAAAAAGGAACCCCCTTGGAGTTTTCTTTAAGCTCTTTTCAGACTCTCTAAACATGAAAAGATTTCCGAGTGACCTTGCTATTTTCATGCTCGATAAAGTATTTGAAGTATGCGTCTTTCGAGCGATAGTTTAACCCTTTTTCGGTCTCGTTGGACTACTATACGAAAAAGGAACTGAGAGAGTTCTCTTTTTAAGTGTTTTTCCAAACTCTATAATCTTGAAAAACCTTCGAGTTTACTATCTCTAGACTCATTAAACAAACATTGACAGACCCGTGATGGGACCGAACCACTCCTTCTTAGGGTTCATTAAAAATACTCTGAGGGACTCATCCGAAGGATGAGCTTATATCAACAAGCATATGTGATCCTCTTCAAGCTTGCGTAAAAATAAAGAGGTACTTGCCAGAAATGGTGGGGGAAATTTTGGGAAAGGGATATGTTTTGTCTTTGTATTGATTGGCAGTAAGTGTCGCTCTTGAACATGACACCCCCTATTCATCATTTGAAGCCGGTTTGGGAAATCCATTTCTCTCTCATTCGATTTGATAACAAGATCATTCCATGTGTCGCATTTGAGTCAATGCTGCCAAATCATTGGTCGTGTCGTTCATATGTTCAAGAGAAGTCCATCCAAAACCTATATTGAGTTGTCCATCTGCAGTTATCCATTCTCTCCGTGTCGGCCTTCCCTGTGTCCAGTCCAATTTGCAAAGTGCTTTGTTTCATCTTCAAACTTTGTTACTCATTTCATGTCATTGATGGGGGATACATCAAGGCCCTCCTATGATGAGTTTTGTTCCGTCGACTTCAGCTCATTATCCAGAATCAAGACTTAGAAATTATTCAGTACCTTGGAGATTGCATGCCTCAATGGCAAGCTTCCTCACTTTCGATAGTGGGTTTACATCACTGACCCCTGATCAAAAGATTCCATCGGATGTTCGACATCAGATCATTTATTCATAGTCGATAAATTGTACTATAGTACCTTGGGAGTCATTTACATCAATGGTGATTTCCCTCGCACTTATTAACAGTTTCATCAATAACCGGTAATCAAGTGGTTTCTACCATGTTCGACTTCAACACATGTAATCACATGGTTAGATTCATACTTTGGGTGATAAGATTGAAGACCCTGGATATCATCTTTGTAATCCAGGTTGTGATGGAGTATGCATAATTTATGACACATAGATCCACTGTGTATGTTCCGTGGCTATGTCGTCTTGATTTGAAAATTTTCGCATAGATCCACAGTGTATTTAGGTGGCTACGCTATATTTTGATAGCATGGATCCACAATGTATGATTGTTGGCCATGACTTCATTTATGATGTTTTCAATCTATGATCTGAGTATGGGAATTCCTACCTCATAATTGATATATATGATACTTTGCAGATGCTTGATTGTTCGCAGGTTTTCGATTAGGTGTGCTCCTGGTTCTCGACACACACATGCAGCTTACAAAGTCTATCGACTGTCACTGGTTCCAATCTCAGACTTTGGGGGGAATTATGTTATCCATAATTTTGGTCATCATGATGATTTAATGATGATGGAGAAATCAGGCTCTTCACTAGAACATTTTCCTGAGAAAAGTTACCTTTGTCTCTTTCCAGAAATCATATTTTTAAGGGAGGTTCGTAGGCTACCTATATATTTTCCTGCGAGAATGCATGATTCTCACAGGCTGCATTAAGCTGGGGTGCGAGAATTTCACACTGTACCTAACTATCAGGGTGCGAACATATTCTAAAGGAAGGAAAAAGATAAATTCTCGAACCTTCTAGAAGGGAATCTTCTAGAAGGATGAGTTGGCATTCAAATGGTTATCTAAGTACTAGCTTTCCTGATATCTTGGGATCATTCCTATCCAAGTAACTAATCTATTCTCTCCTATATATTGAGGGGAATGCTCATGGAAAAGGTTAGAAGCAAACTAGCAAGAGATTGATTGGAGAATTAGTGGAAGATTGTATGAAGGACTGATGCTACAGCAGCTAGAGACACCAGCAAGGTTTTCAAAAGTGGTTGATTTTCTTCATGCATGAGCAAGTGTGTGTGTCAGAGCTAGGAGCCATCGAAAGGAGGTTTTCAACATCAAGACATAGGTTGTAAGTCTTACTTTCTATCAATTTAATACAGTAATATGTCCCTTTCCCATAAAGCCAATGTCACTTTATTACATAACTCCTTGATCATATGTATAGATTAATTGTTAAATATATTGAATTGTCTTCACTTCGATTGGTTTGTTTTGTTGTGGTCTGGAAGATACAAGAGCATTGGAGCGAAGCTTGGAACAACAAAGACCTAAGGAAGTGATCATAAGGTATGTACATGATTCTTGCCTCCTAGTTCATTCAACAGCTAAAATCTAGGGAAAGTGTATTATTCTATCCTGTTTTGTTCTATATCCAGGTGGATCTAGGGAGATCGGTTTGTGTCTGCACTCACGGATTAATCCTGAAACATAGTCATCAACAATCAACATGAATTAATTTCCCCCTTGTATACTTCTAGTTCTAGTAGGTACATAGGGGTCAGTGTGAGAAAGCTCCAAGGGTCTTGATGTAGAGTATTATTTTGTATTGAATCTGACTTTCGTCTACTTCCTAAGTTGGCAATGCTTACAAACAGGGTCAAAAGGATTTATAATCTTTGGCATGTCCTTCATTGCTTCCTTTCTACTAGATTTGATCATATTTTTAAATCTCAAGTGTCCCATTATTTTGTGCCGCAACCAACTTTCATCTACTTGACTCATGTATCATTCTTCTTCTTCTTTAATATCTAAAATATATACATTACTTGAGGTTATTGGTGCAATAACTACTAATTTTCTAGATCCTTCCTTCATGATTTCACATTTCAGGGAGTAAAAAATGAGTATATGTCCTTAATCACAAGCTTGTCTTACACATAGAATATTAGGCTTCATATTTCAACTAGTAGCACAATTTCTTCTTTATTTTTCTTGTTTCCCAAAGTGATTGTGCATTTTCCAAGTATTTTGGTAGATACATTATCTCCAAATGCGAGACTTCCTTTTTCCTTCTTTTTCAGACTGAGATTTTTTTTTTGATATCCTGTCATATGCTTAGAGCATCCACTATCAATATACCATTGACACTTTGTGTTCTTGGCATACAAGGCTACTTTACATTATGTTATATTTTCTTCCACATGCTTTTCTTTCCATATATTTTTATCTTTATTGTTGGAAATCTACATTCACTGGATTTATGACCATAATTTTTGCACTTGTGAAATTGTAATCTTGTAAAGGATAGAATAAATTATAGTTTATTTTCTCTGCATTATTCTTGATTTTCTTATAACTTTGGACAGTTTTATCATTATACTTTCTATAGGCTTTACAATGTATTTCTTTGTGTCCAAAATTATTGCAAGAGTAGAAATATCCAAGGAAGATATGTTGATATATATTAGGGGGGGTCCTTCTAGTCACTGTATTGTTTTTGACTTCTTTTATTTTGTAGGTGTTATAACTCAAAATGCCACTACTATGCATTTCTGGTGTTGGCATACTCATTCACACATCTACCAACCCTTTTTGTTGTAGTTCCTCTCAAAAAATGTTTTTTTGTATGGTGTATGCGCCCTGATACATATGCAGAGTGTGTACATATGCTAGATCCATACCTAAAATTATGCATACATACGCTAGCTTCATACTTGAAGTATCGCATGTACTCTAAAAAAATTGCAAAAAAATATAAATTCCATGCTTTTCAGTGGAGTTTACGGGCTATTTTAGGTTGCACAACCATTTTATCTCTTGTATCCCTTCTAACAACCGAATAACCATCATTTCTACATACAAAAAGGGCCCTAGGGGGGTCATTTGGATATGTGAAAGAAGAGGCAAGTGAACTCTGCCAAAATTTCTCCCTTGTATTCCAAGCCTTTTTCCATCCTACTCTGAGTTTCATCCTCAACATTCTCTTCCATCTGTTGGGCACTTTAATTGTCTAAATGAATAGAAAATTAAGGTGTTCAATATAAATTGTCAACCCAGGGAAGTCTGTTATTTCAAGATAATTGTGCACAATCTATGCTAGATTATGAAAGCAACACTAATCTAATTGTAGTAGGGAAGTTTAAAAAGAAATAGAAATTATCACTAACACAATTGTGTTGATACAACTGGAGTTCTACAAAATTGAAATCGTAGTTGAAATCTAAACTGGTGAGTGTATAAGAACCCTGGATTGCCTACTCTAGTCTAACTTTCTATTTTACTTTTGCAGGAAGAAGTTCTATACTATTTGCAGAAAGGAAATCTACTTATTGCAAGAAAGTAATTCACACTTTTATTTTATTTTTACTTGGAAACAAGATTTTAATGTAATGCAGAAAAAGGGAAAGTAGTTCTCCAGCAGTGTTCATCAATCGACTTCTAATTCTCATGAGACAGATTTATGCGCATCTAATAGGAAGGAACTAGACTGTAACAACAATTGTATTCTATAAATGTTTAACAGATAAATCATTCATATTAAAAAAACTAATCTAGAATTCAGAACAGAGAGGAATCTGTGAGGAAGGTGGGCCCTTTCCTTCTCACTGAATCCACTAAAATAAATAGGCTACAGTTCACTAAAGAAACTCAATCCACTCTTTTATTGATTTTCCAAAATGTTCGTGTACAATAAGCTTTACTTCACTTTACTTTCTCACAGTCAAATATCCATCCCTTCTGATTACAAAAGATCTGTTATTTAAAGTCGGATTTATTCAGTTAAAACAAAATCAAAATAGCCTTGAGAATCCCCGATTGTCAAGTTGTTTGTATGATATCATTAATACAAGATCTAGAACTAATATTGTAAGCCAAAACATGTAATAGCAGGTGTAACAGCTTTTAGGATCAGCGACATTTGTGCAGCAGTCATGTAACAACTTTAGGATCAGTGGCATTTGTTGCAACAGTCGTGTAACAGCAGAATTAGTGGCACATGTTGCAACAGTCATGTAACAGCTTCCAGGATTGGCGCATAGTTGTAACAGCTTCCAAGATTGACACATAGTTGTAACAGCTTCCAAGATTGGCGCATAGCTATAACAACTTCCAAGATTGATGTATAGTTGTAATAGCTTCCAAGATTGGTGCATATTTGTAACAGCAAAAGCCACTTCTTCAAGACTTGGTTGTTCTATACATTTCGATCATTAGTTGAATGATTTTATGGGTAAAACTTGTGAAACATTACCAATCAAACATGATAAGTAAATGAAAATATAAAATCAAGATGAATGATTCATACCTTGGGAAAAATGTTCTTAGCATGCATTATAGTAGGCATTAGCTTCGAAATGATAAGGTTGAATGGGCGAATGATGTGGTGAAAAAGGGACATTTATGGGTCCTAACATGCCCCCCAACTGAAGACATTGCATGTCCTCATGCAAAACACATTCAAACCTCACTTTGTAGCTGAATTAGGGAACTGGCTCCTCCAGTGCAAAATTGCTAAGAGAAATTTCTAGGTGCCTATATGGAAAAATTTTGTGTCCAAAAGAAAATCTGTTGTGCCAACAATCTGTCTGGGTTTCTTTGTCTTCAAGAACAGAATCAGTTTGATTTTATTGAGTAACAACTCATGAGGGAAACATAGGTTCTTTTTTGAAAGTTGTTGGTAAACTAGTAGCTACCTTATGACGTTGAGATCTCCTCTGTTTTACTGGTTTTTCAGTAGCAGTAATTTCATGTTCAGTCTTGACTAAGAGAGTTGTTGGTCCTTCAGCAACTGGCACTTTTACTATCTTATATCCTGCCTCAAAGTAAATGTTTCCACACTCAAAGCACATGAGTTCTTTATTTCTGTCCATAACATCTTTTGTCAGTGCTAGGATGTCCAAGGTTATCCCTTCTGGATCCTTCTTTTGAGAAGCCACCACTTCTTGTTTCAGGGTATTTAACTTTGCTTTGAGGATTTCATTCTCTATTATTAGTGCAACAATTCTAGAATTTTCTGTGTTCCTGATGTTCCTCTCAATTTGGGAAAACAATTGGGTAAGTGGCACATCCTCAGTATGATGTGTAGTTGGTTCTTGTGTGGCAGCTATACTGTCAATAGTTGTTGTTTGTGGAACAATTGTTTCTTGCATTACTAGCTCTGGTTGAACAGTCCTCTGCGGAGCAACTGGTTCTTGTGTAACAACTGTGTCTGTCATGACTAGTTCTTGTGGAACAGTCTCGACTTGGACAACTGGTTCTTGTGGAGCAGCTACATCCTGCATGACTTGTTCTTGTAGACTAGTCCCATCATTTGCAGTTGTCTCTACTTTCACTGTTAGTTTGCCGGAAGAGACCGGTTCTTATGTGAAAGTCCCTTCATCAACCATAGAGGATAGTGGATAAAGAATAGGAATAGATTGTTCCATATCTTGCCATCCAATTGTTACTTGTGTACACCTAGTGGACATGGTTCTTCTCCTAGGTAAAATAGAAATGAAAGCAGGGGTTTCTTCTTCGTTGTTGGAGGAGGAATGGGGCATTCTTCCTCAACCACACAAGGAAGAAATTGTGGTATATTGGGGTCTGCTATGATCTGTACATCATCACTTGACGTCTTATGAACAAAATCATCAGGCGGAGCCGACGAATTTGCTGTGATTTGAGTACATTCATCCTAAATTGAGAGAATAGTTTCTTGAAGTTCTTTGCACAAAGTAAAACTAGGTATACGTATCTCTGTAGAATTCTCTATCACAGTAGTAGGAGGGCTCTGAGTTGCTGCTGATGTAATTCGGTCAAGGTCTTTCCTACTTTTTCCCTTGAATGGACATTTTCTTTTCTGAGATAATCCATTGGCAATGACAGTGGGGCCTTGAACGACTATTGCAGTAATAAGAGGCTCTTGTGTTATTTTTGATGCAACAGTAGTGGAGGTAGTCAGACTTGTTGTTGCAGTGAACCGTGTTGACCTTTTTCTCTTTCTAGGTGAGCCAGAGATAGGAGCAGGGGTTTACCTTTTAGGAGCAGGGGGTAGTTTTTCAATAACAGTTGTCGTAGCCAAGGGCTGTGACTCATGTCTTGGTCTAGTAGCTAGTTGTTCAGCGGTTGGCTCAACCATAGCTATAGGTCGTGTAAATTCAACTCCGTCGAGGCTTGTCTGGCTAGTGCTAGAATGGCCTCGGATTGTGTGTTGGCTTCTCTGAGTCGTCTTACGGACAACGACAGTAGGGGTTTGGACTGCTGTTGCAACCGACGGCAGAGACTCAAGAAGAGGTCCATGGATTGTGTTTTCAAGTACTAGTGCAATCATATCTGTAGGTATAGAATGTGGCTGGACTGCTACAATAGGTAATGGGTTATTGGAAATGCCCATACCTCTGTGAATTAATAGTCCGATGAGTCTTTGATTAGAAAGGAAGTTCTTGGGGTTCTTGGATTTTTCTACAAACTGAGCCATGTTATGTAATGAATGGAGGAGAAAATAAGGAATTTTTATAAATTTCTGAGGTCGCAGATGTGATAATAAGATGAAATCATAAAAATAAACAACTTGGTATCTGCCTTCGCAGGTAATGTACCTTTTGACAAATTCTCCGACTTTCCCCCATGGCTCTGGTAAGGAATTGACATTTGCACCTCTGCCTTTGGTCTGAACTTGCTCATTGTTGACAAGGAAACCCTTTTGTGCATCTAGAAGATGTGTTTTTCTATTAAACCATCAGTCTCTTGTGGTTGGAAACCTTGTCACGGCTTTAAGTGTGATTTTATATCTTCATTACTTTAACATGTAGGATTAGTTACATACCTCATAACTTACCGCACAAAATGATTTGTCAAATTAGCGACACTATCCAACCGCCATATGAGTTGTGTGGAATATATGAGATGATGAAGGATGGTGTGAGAAATGATGATATGACAACTAGAGCAGAGATGGAGTCCTTTTTGTAGTTGACTGGCTGGAAATCGTCGGATGTGAAGTCAAGTAATGATGAAGTAGCACTTTCGGACAGATAGCAGTGGTATTGACAAATCAACGGTGTTGCAGCATGGAAAGATTGTAGAGCTGGAGTAGCAGCATTGGCAAAAATGCAAAAAAAAAAGAGTGAAGTGGCAAGAAAGAATAACAGGGATCAGTGTATCAACAGGTACTTCGGCCAAAATGATGGAGGTGGGTGTAACAGCATGGAAAATAAAATGGTCGGAAAAGAAAATGGCGTAACCTCATGAAAATCAACCATTATGTAACGGTAGAGAAATTGGCAAACTTATTGGAAAAGGCTGTAACAACATGGAAATTGGTCGATTTATCGAAAAAGGGTGTAACAACATGGAAATCGGCCAATTTATCAGAAAAGGGTGAAACAGCATGGAAATCAGCCAATTTATCAGAAAAGGGTGTAACAGCATGGAAATCAGAAAATTTATTGGAAAAGGGTGTAACAACATGGAAATCAGTTGAACGCTGTATCATTTAGTTTTTAGGAAGTTTTTCAACTTCCATAAACTAATTGTTTTACTCCTTTTGTTGTACTCAACCTTGTTTTTCATCAATTCACCTGCACACACATAACTTCCTGATACCCTTCAAGGATGAATTTATTAGCATAGTAAAGAAATAGAAAAATTTCAAACAAGAATAGAGAAATGAAAATTTTGATGAGTTTATTTATATACAAGGTCTGAGCAAAATAAGTCATAAGGTTCAAAAGGGGAAGGAGCAAGGAATGACCATTTTCATGTAACTGTGTATTGGATCCATCAATAGTGATCAACCTGACTATCCCATTGGGAAAAATAGTGTCTACCTCATAAGGTCCTAGCCATCACGTACGCAGCTTACCTTGAAATTTGTTAAAGCGTGAATCATACAACAGAGCCCAATCTCCTTTCTGGAATAATTTCTTCTTGATGACTCGGTCATGCCATTTTGTTCTCAATTGTTGAATCACCGTGGTTTGATGAATAGAATCCAAATTCTTTTCATCAAACTAATTGAGTTGTTGCAGTCTGGCCTTCTGTGCCATAGTTAAGTCAAGGTTGACTACTGATGCAGTTCTTAAGGTTTTGATTTCGAATTCAATGGGAAAAACAGGGCTTTTCCATATACCATCTCATAAGGAGAAAAACCAGTTGTGTTCCTCCAAGTAGTTTGGTAAGCCCATAGAGCTTCATGCAATCTGCTAGACCAATCCCTATGATGTTCTCTCACTGTTTTAGTAAGAATGGCTTCGATAACTTTGTTGGTGCTTTCCACCTGGCCATTGCCTTGTGGATGGTATGGATAAGCTATTCTATGTAAAACATGATATTTACTGTGTAGGGCTTCAAACATATGTGATGTGAAAGGAGGTCCTCCACAAGTTATTAATTCTCTAGGAACACCAAACCTAACAAATATATCTTCAAACAAGAATGCTAATATAGCTTCTTCAGAGGCCCTAATGAGTGCTTTTGCCTCCACCCACTTGGTCATGTAATCTGTACAAACCAATACATAGACTTTCTGATTAGAAGGTGGGTTAATGGGCCCTATGAAATCCATGTCCCATCTCTCAAAAGGTTCTAAAATGACCTGAGGCTGGAGAGGCATCTCATCCCTATGATTTGACTGACCCATTCGTTGGCAACTGTCAAAAGTTTGGATGTATTTCTTGGCATCTTGAAATATGGTGGGCCAAAAATAGTCCATCCTTAAAATTTTATGCCTAGTCCTTTTATCAGCAAAATGACCCCCATAAGGGCCATCATGGAAAGCTTTCAGCAGATCATATACTTCATCATCCCTTACACATCTCCTGATTTCCTGATCCAGGCCTGTGTAGAAAAGGTATCCTCCTATCCAACTATACCAAGCACTCTTATGAATAATCTTCCTTCTTTCTCAAGGAGATAGATGTGGAGTACCTTCCCTATAACCAAATAATTAGCAATGTATGCATACCAAGGTGAGTGAGCTGATATTGTAAACAAATGTTCATTAGGAAAGGAATCATCTATAGGTGAATTATCATCATTTATATGTAATCTTGAGAGAAAATCAGCAACCACATTTTCTTTTCCTGATCTATCTACTATAGCGATGTCAAATTCTTGTAGTAGTAACAACCATATTATTACTCGGGTATTAGTAATAGGTTTATTTATCAGATATTTAATTTTTGTATGATCAGTATGAATAAAAGTAGGATAACCAGTGACATAATGCCTGAATTTATTGATTGCATAAACTACTGCTAAGAATTCTCTTTCATTAACTGTATAATTTAATTCAGCAAGAGCCATGTTCTTGATGATATAGTAGATAGCATAGGGATATTTGTCCTCCTATTTCCCTAGTACTACACCAATTGCAATATCTAAGGCATCTGAAGAAATGTGAAAAGGCAGATCCCAATTGGGCCCTCTCAAAATGGGAGTTGTGGACAATTTATGTTTCAGATCTGCAAAAGACAATTCATATTTGTTAGTCCAATGAAAGTCAACATCTTTTGTTAATAGGAAAAGAAAGGGGGAGGCAAGTTTGGAATTTTTTTTAATGAATCTCCTGTAATATCCATCATGCCCTAAAAAACTTCTTACCTCTTTCTGAGTTGATTGAGTTGGAATGTGCGAAATTACCTAGATTTTCGATGGATCTACCTGAATTCCTGCATAAGAAATGAAGTGTCCTGTCATCACACCTTCGCTCATCATCAAATGGTACTTTTGTACTTAAAGAAAGATGAGACTGTATACATATTTTGATCACTTTTTCCATATTAGACAAAGCTTCTTCAAAATCAGTACCATAAGGTGTAAATTCATCCATGAATATTTCCATACAATCATTCACCATATCAGAGAAAATATCAATCACATCTCTCTAGAAAGTGATTGGTGCATTACAAAATCCAAATGGGAGAACCTTGTAGGAAAATGTACCCCAAGGGCCAGTAAAGGTGGTCTTATATTGGTCCTATGGGGCAATTTTTATCTGGTTATAGCCACTGAATCCATCTAGGAAAGAGAAAAAAAAATTCCCAGATAGGTTGTCTAGAACCTGATCAATAAATGGTAGAGGGAAATGATCCTTCTGCATAGATTTGTTTAGAGATCAATAGTCCACACACACTCTCCACTTACCATTCTTTTTAGGCATAATAACGAACAGTGAGACCCACTCATTGTCTGATATAGGATAGATGAATCTGGCATTAAGAAGTTTCTGAAGTTCTTCCTTAATAATTTATTTAAGGTTTGGGTTCATCCTCATTTGGGGTTGGAAAATGGGTCAACACTCTTCCTTAATGTATATATGGTGGGTGCATAGTTCAGAGGAAATTCCTTTCATATCCATGTAATCCCATGGAAATGCTTCTTTATGTCCAATCAGTAATTTCATCAATCGGTGAGTTTCAGCAGTGGATAGATCAGGATTGATGTTCAAGGTTTTTCCAAGTTCAATTTTTACAACAATTCTCTTAGAACTGACTTTAGGAAATAATTCAGTTGTTGTTGTTTCATCATCTGTTGTTACAACATTTTTTTTTACAGCGGTTTTTGTTACAGCTAAACCAATTTGATTTTCAGTAGTTTATGAGAACATTTTTGAGCTCATCTCTCCCTGGGCAATAGGGTTGAAGACTCTAATAAATCGGTGGTGTGTGTTTTGTGTAACAATAGAGGGGTCACAAATAAAGCAGTTGATTAACTCGTCCTCTGTCTCATCTTTGAAACTCAGATCTTTTCCTATGGTTAGTACAAGAAGATCACTTTCATCCTCAGTGTCCATCCATAAAGAATTTTCAGGTTTCACACTAGGTGTAGCATGCGGATACAGGGTAAGTTTTTTTGTGTCATAACCATCAAAGATGGTCATGGAACTGGATCTACAACCAATGAATGCATTATTTGTAGCTAACCATGGTCTTCCCAGAATTAGAGGGTGGCCCCCCATATGGGTTTTGGGTTGCAAAACAACAAAATCAATAGGATACTCCCATGAATCAACTGAAATGACTAAATCATCGATTACTCCTTCTGGTCTGACGGTAGAATGATCAGCTAATCCTAGAACAGTAGGAGTAGGTCGGATTTGTGTTCTGAGTTGCAGCAATTGTCTAGTTTCTATTGGCATGATGTTAATTGTCACCCCTAAGTCAACTAGAACATGGGGAATAGATGTCTATCCAATTTTGAGAGTGACTGTAGGGGTTCCTGGGTCACCATATTTAATAGGTGGGGTTTTCCTAACATTAGTTTAGACAGATCTCCCACTACATACATTGATAAGGGAGTGGCATATGATTTGGAGGGGGGAAATTCGTCTGGCCATATGGTAGCTGATTGTTCCAATAATTAAGTGTTGCAGGAGAGAATTGAGTTTTCATACCTTGACCTCTTGGCCGCCATTGTCTTCTTTGTGTTATTATATAGACATCCTCTGCTTCCTCATTATATGCCTTCATTGATGCTTACTCCTGCTAGAGAGGGACATTGGTCAGTAGCATGATCTAATTCACAAATAAGACATACCTGGACACTGTTCCGTGGGCACTCCCTTGGTGGATGTTTCTTTCTGCATTTTGGACAAAAAATGCACAATGCTTGCTCTGATTCTGCTTGACCTGCAAAGTGTCCATTTGTGAAGAAAAAGAGTTAATCATCTCTATTTTGAAATTTTCTAACAGATTACCTATTTCTACTCTTGTTGTTCCTCCATTGGCTAATTTCTGTACCCGTGAAAAAGTGGTATCCTTGGTAGATGACTTATTCCTTGTAGATCCTCGAGAACATCTTTTATAGAGATCTACAATGTCCTCATAGGATTCCTTAGATATATCTCCCTTGCCAAGCATATTAAGCATATATAAACAATCTTCTCTAACTCATTTTAGGAAAACGGTTTTCAGAATGTCCTTACTCACATCCGGATGTCCAGACCTTTCTAGATTATATTGGAGTCGCTCCACAAAATCTTCAAGGGTTGCATCCTCCTTCTGAGACATCTTGAATAGTTCCTCTCTTTGTTCCCTTATTCGGTAGTAGTCTTGGTACTTGTTTAGGAAAAGTTGCCTCATTTGTACCCATGTTGAAATGTTTTCTCCTCCAAGGCTCATGAACCATATTAATGCATTACCCTTCAATGTAGCTGGAAATAGTTTAAGCTTCTACGCAGTGGTAGTATAGTCATAGCTTCTACACAAAATGTCAAATTGAAACAGAAACTCATCCGGATATTCAGTAGATAATCCATGAAAATTTGGCAAAGCTGGGAGAGGTGTGTTTTTCATAGGATCCATCCCTCATGTGGGAACATCAGAAATAGGAAAAACCAGGGTAGAGATAGTATTTTCATTATTTACCTGATCTTCGTTGTTTTGTGGATTCTCTTGGTGGAACACTTCTTCATTATTCCATTGATTTTCCATATGTTCTCTTTCTCTCCACTCAATACGAAAAGTGTCCCACTCTTATTTAGTGACTATCCGACCGTTGATTAGATAAACCGCTTCTTCTAGATTTTCCCTATTCCGAGTTGTACTTCCTTGATCTTCAATGTTCTCCAATGTTGCTTGTGTTGATTAAGGTTGGTTTTCATTGATGTCAACCCTTGAAAAAAGCCCCGTAGCACAAAGGCTTGGGTAATGGACCCAATATTATTTGATGTAAATATGACTCATTATTGTTTTTTCATGGTTGATAAGAAGTAAATATGGATGAACTCCAAAGTGGTCCCCTTATGGTGAAAGCCCTGACGGGAAGAGGCTTTGTGGAGTAAGAGAACCCATGATTAATTGTGGAATAATGAGATGAAGGAAAGTGATTTTGTCAGGGAAAATATCCTATATGGATAGTGCTTGTCATTGCATTTCCGGTGGTATGTGAAACGTCACATAATTCCTCACGGTTAGAGAGTTATGGCCATGAGAAGTTGGAGACCCCAGGTTTGGGTAATGGACCCAAGTGTGTTTGATGGGTAACGGTATGAGTTATGTTATATTTTCATATAATACTATTCTATATGGATAGTACATGTCATGCTATTTCTGGTGGTATGTAGAGCGTCACATAACTCCTCACAGTTTGAGAGTTATGGCCTTACGAAGTTGGAGGACCCTCATATGTCATCTAGAAGCCCCAAAAGGTCAAAGTAGTCAAAGTGGTTTAAGAGATT
>JZKD02S2150365.1:6136-31232 GCA_000966675.3 Picea glauca
AGAAGGGTTGGAACAATTAGGTGTTAATTCTGTTAGATTGTAACCGAGATCATGAGTGGAGTCAACCTAAGCGATTGACAATAGTCTCTGGATAGATATCTCGTACAATTCTTACCTTTTGGTCACAACCCCTTTTTAGTGGTTTTTATTTTTTATTCATTAATTTCACAATATGTATTTCGCAGTGTTTCCATTCATAATCATTTACTCATTTTCAATGTTCTAAATTTTGTGGAGGCGCCACATGTAGATTACTCATCACCTGATGTTTCTTATTGCAGACTCATCTTTTAAATGAACTCCTAGAATGATCTATTGAAGAGTAGGGAATAATTAATTTTATCAATCAATGTCTTGGTTACAAAATGATGGCAGTATATGTCAATGTTATTACTAATGTAACATCTTGCTCTACTAAGCACATTTTTATTGACCTATTTTTTGAGAACACTTGTGTGTAAGTGATCCGGTTATGTTACATTGTTATTTTGTTTCGATTATGGATTATACATGATGAAGATGATGTGTTGTGACTTAATTTTATTTGATGTATATGTATTGGAAGATACTATTGACGAGTTTTCCTGAGTGTGCAAGACACATAACAAGTTATGGATGCTGATGGCATCAATGGACTTCCTTGGACTCTAGATTGAGTCAAGGAGTGAATTGTATTTTGATTGAGTATTTCATTTTACGCACTTGTGACATATGATTGATTACAACATGATTTATGTATATGGATTATCGAAATATTTTTTATGAGTGGATGCAGGCTTGACAATGCTTGCTAATCCGACTAACATAAGGAGTAGAGGGGCCATGCACATAAACTAGACATTGAGGGAGAGGTGTGGCAACATCCCTGTCACAACCTACTAACACTCCTGCCTTGGACGAATGGTAGGTTAATGATTACCTAGTTTGATAGGTCCACAATTTTGTGAGGGAATACTGAGACAGTTATTTCTAAGGAGCGTGCAATAAGACATAGTCCTTATTCCTTAAAATCCGTTAGTCTCTCATAAGGTCAAACGAATGGAGTGTTGAATTCAAAGGGTTGGAAAACTTTAAAAACGAGTCAAAGGCGAGTGACACCCTTGGAGCATGGAGGTGCGTCTTGAAGGGCACGTCGCGTAATTAAAAACTTGAGTCAATAAATCTAAGTGGCCTAGAAAATACGGAAATGATTGGACCTGGTTAGATTAAAATAATTATTTAAACAATGAATTTATTAATTATAAATCCCAATAAAATTCTAAGCCTAGTTATGAGACTAAACCTAAGTCTAAGTTTAATTAAGGGACTAATCATAAGTGGTTAAATGTGGTTAAACATGTCAACCCCCTTCCTGTTGAATTGATAAGCTCATATATTGTTGAGTTACATTGTTCTTACACTGAGTTGAGTGTTGGATCTCTCCTTGTAGTAAACTTGTTGTCTTATGGTGAATGAAGCCTAGAGATCTGATCACGAGTTTTAAAAGAAAACATTTGCAATAGCACAAAATACCCCCTTCCTGTTGAATTGATAAGCTCATATATTGTTGAGTTACATTGTTCTTACACTGAGTTGAGTGTTGGATCTCTCCTTGTAGTAAACTTGTTGTCTTATGGTGAACGAAGCCTAGAGATCTGATCACGAGTTTTAAAAGAAAACATTTGCAATAGCACAAAATTTTTAATCTCTTGCATGTTTATAAACTGAGTAAGAGAGAAAATTAATGAGTTTGAAGAATTGTCTTCTTTTATGTGCGATTTGGTTTCTCCCTCTTAGGGCTATTTTAATTTTTTTTTCAAAACCTCAATTATCTCACGACTCAATACTCATATTATTGAGTTGATTATAAAACATATCCCTAGCATGTCTATTTATTATTATTTTCGATAGGAGATAAAACCTTGTTCATATGAGTCTGTTTGGTAGAGAATCATATACAAATATAAATTAGATTGTATAATTACAACCCTCAATTACATTATAGACTTTTTCATTTCTGTTGTATTTCGATCTTATGTCCGCAGAGGATTTTCCTTTTGAAAGCTTTAATCGTTGAGATTTGGGAGAAGGATTCAAAGAGTTGAAAATTAGATTTTATTTATATTATATGTTGATTTTGTTTTAAGTAATTGGTCTCACCTATTAGCTAGGCCAACAAATAGCTCTTGCCTTTAAAAACAAAAGGGGGTATAATTCTATTGATACAAAATTTAAAATGACTTACATTTTTTTATCAATGTTTTATTTAAATTGTTAAATTTGAATAATGTTGGACCTTGAATACATGATTATTATTAATATCAAACCTTAATGAAAATGTGGTCAGGGCTTGACTCATATTGCCTACTTGTTAAAACAATGTCCTTGAAAGTATTACTCTGTGATAATAATTATATTATTTACCGTCAGACCATAATAAAAATTTGTCAATTGTATACCTTGACTCGGTTGAGAGGTTAGTCTTGAGTAAGTACTTAAATGAAGATTAAGAATAGATTGTTATTATTCTTTTATCATTAGGTTAACAAAATATTATTATTAATTTTCCTTTTAACTGTCCATGTTTTATGAGTTTTAAATTAATGATTTATGTATTGAATAAATGAGAACTAATAAATTAATGATTTATTAGAGCAATGTCTATATGGATTCTCTACATTTCATTAAGTAAATAAACTATATTTTCTTGTTATACTTCATAATAAATGTTATATTATGTTCGTGCTCAATTACACTGGAGTATTTCTAATTGATTGTTATTCGTAGTAGATTATTATGTTCTTTGAAAGGTTTTAGTTAAGTAATTGTTGTTGATCAAGTTTTTGATTTTCAAGATAGGATGGGATGTGGGAATTAGATACCTCCTTGTTCCTCATAATAGTCACCAGTCCCGAGACATTAAATGGTCAAAATAAATTGGATAAATCCTGGACTTGAGCGTTGATTATGTGTCTTGGAGGTCCTAACCTTGCAGGGTAGGTTGGACGGAATATACATCTTTTGTTATATATATGTGATGTGAGAGGTCTATTAGTAACAATGATATTGTATTGATTCTTTT
Source organism: Picea glauca (assembly GCA_000966675.3). Lineage (NCBI taxonomy): Eukaryota > Viridiplantae > Streptophyta > Pinopsida > Pinales > Pinaceae > Picea > Picea glauca. Next base: position 9,198 of record JZKD02S2150365.1, read on the forward strand.
TGTGAAATGATGTATATGAGAATAGAATGTTAGATATTGTTGTATGTTATTGTTGCTTATCATAGGTCTTATAAATGTTATTTAAAAAAAAGAATTACCATTACTGTATTCACTTACATTTATGTCTTAACGAAGGGGTCGTTACACATAGTATGAGAGCGGGTTCAACCTTGCAACATTTGATCGTTATGCCTTCCACTATGTTAAATACATGATTACAATTATATCGCTAATTAAATTTTGAAATTGTACATGAAGGTAATCATGGTTAGAGGAAGCAGGGGAAGTAGATGATGTGGCGTTGGAGTAAGAGGTGTGACACCTTTTATAGTATCCACTCCAAAGGTGTATAACCCCCAAGGAGATGAGAAGATTACTGAGAAGGAGTAGGTTTTTATGGGAGATGTGGTAGGTATGATGAGATCCTTCCAGAGGTGTTGATCAAATACCTGGATTGAAAGGAGGGAAGAGCATTTGTACCCAATGAGGGTTCCTAGCGCACTCCATATGGAAGTAGTAGTATGCACAAAGAACTGGATAAGGTGAAGTTTCCTGAGTTTATGGGTGCCATAGATGGCTCATCCACTGAGGCATGGTTGGAAAATATGGTGATGTGCTTCACACTTTGTGATTACACCTCAAACATGAAATTCTACATAGCAGTATTTCAGTTGAAGGGGAGTGCTCTTCTATGGTGGAAGATGCTCCTATCTCAACTAAACATGGTCGTCGAAAATGTGTCATGGGATTTGTTCGTGGAACAGTTTCGGGAGAGGTACTTGTGTGAGGATTTCATTAACTGTCAGCTTAATGCATTCAATGCCTTACGACAGGGTGGTCATATGGTTCCACAATATGAGGCCATATTCATGGAGCTACTTAAGTATGCTCCACATATGAACATGGAGAAGTTAAAGGTCAACAAGTTTGTGTTCATCCTTAACTTTAACATTCTTTCAAAGGTGAGGATTCTAATGCCTCAGAAGTTGCATGATGAAGTTAAGAAGGCCCTCATAGCTTATGAAGAGTTGAACAACGAGGGTTAGGGAAAGAATCCTTATAGACCAACTAGAAAAATGTCATCAGGAGCCCAACAACATCAGACACTAGCCAGACAAACTTTAGAACATTGAGATACGCCCAGATAACCTATGTTCACAAAACCAAAACGACAGACTCCTCTGTAGAGGACCAAAACATCAACAACAACATCGTCCGTAGAATCAACAATAGTTTAGGCCTGTTCAGTAGAACAAAATAGGATTGCATACTATTAGGCCAACAACTTCTCTCGGGGACCAGGAGTAGTCGACCAAAGACTGGATGTTGGACATGTGGAGAGCCACATTACCAATGAGACTATCTGATTGATAAGGCCAAAGAAGTCGGATCATCAAGACCCACTACAGTTGGAGATTTGGGCAAGGCCCACAGGATACATGCAATGGTGAACAACCACCAGGGTGAGCACCAATCCACTGTGCTCAAAATGTTAGGTACAATCGTTGACCAAAATTATAGCATTTTGATATATCCAAGTGCTATAGAGAGATTTATCTCTAGTGAAACAATAAATATAATTAAGGCAAAGGCATTCGAGCAGGACGAGTTTAGATACAGAGAAATGGCATCGAGTGCCAATTAGAAGGTTGTAGGAAAGGTTATGGACTGTAGCATTAACTTAGGATATTTTTTAATGAAGGCCAACCTATCTATCATGATCTTATGATATTATGACATAGTGATTGGTATGGATTGGTTGGAATCATAGATGATTTTAGGGGCTAAATTTCTCCAATGGGATAATTTTCCATGGTTTTTCCCAAAAAAAGATTCGCCAATTTCCATTTTTTCTAAAAATGATGCGCCCAAATTCCATAGAATAAAATTAGTTTACTTTAAAAATCGCCAAAATATTATAGAAACTATATAAAATCCTTGTAAATTTGAATATTTTTATAGAACTATCGCCAAACATTTTACATTTTTCATATGAAGGACTACAAATATTAGCCCATGTTTCTACATTTTAATATAAATTTTAATCCTTAAAATTATCCTTGGTTGGAATCACATGATGCGATACTTAACTGTAAGACAAAACAGTTAAGTTTGATAGATGATTTGGGACAGATTAGAGTAATTGTAGGAGGGAATCATGGGGTGTCCTTGAGATTTATTTCTTCCCTACAACTATAGAAGAGTATGCGCAAGGGGTGCAAGCTTTATGAAATCTTAGCACTAAATGAAAATGACGGGGCAAAAGGATTATAAAACGTTCCTGTAGTGCGATAGTTTGCATACGTGTTTCTATAAGAGTTACCGTGTTTACCACCCGAAAGAGAGTTGGATTTTACAATAGACTTGAAACCTGGAACCGAACCTATAGAGAGAACACCTTACTAGATCTCAATGTCTGAATTACAGTAGTTGAAAATGCAATTGAAGGAATTCTTGGACTTGGGACTTATACGTCCAAGTGTGTCTCCTTAGGGTGTGCAAGTTATTTTCATTAGAAATAAGGATGGATCACGAAGACCTTTTATTGACTACCACCAATTAAACAAAGAGACAATCAAGAACCAGTATCTGTTGCCAAGAATAGACGATTTGTTTGATCATACGAAAGGAGTGACAGTGTTTTCGAAGATTGAATTGAGATCAAGATATCACCAATTATGGATTAAAGAATAATATATCCCTAATACCAAATTTAAGACGAGGTTCAAACACTATGAGTTTACATTTTTACCATTCAGATTAACGAACTTCCCAGGAGTATTCATGAGTTTGGTTAATGGGGTGCTCCATGAATAATTCGATAAGTTTTTTCAAGTATTTATTGATGACATACTGCTTTATTCTCGAATGAAAGAAGAGCATGTCAAACATTTAAGATTGGTTCTAAAATGTCTACGAGAAAAAAAATTGTATGGGAAATTATCAAAATGTTAATTTTACCAATCAAAGATTCAATACTCGCGACATATCATATCTGATGAAGGTATCGATGTGGATCTAGTGAAAGTAGAGGCCATTATGGAATAGCCAACACCAACAGATGTATAATAGGTATGTATCTTTATGGGTTTAGCAGGATATTACCGACGGTTCATCGAATATTTTTCAAGGATAGAAAATCCAATCATGGAATTGCAGAAGAACAAGAAGTTTTTATGGACGGAGAAATGCGCAGAAGCATTTCAAAAGCTCAAATAAATGTTAACGTAGCGCCATTAATAAAGGTCCCCGACATGGAAAAATAATTCTTAGTATGCATGAATGCATCCAAGGAAGGTTTAGGCAGCGTTTTGATGCAAAATGGTCGAGTGATTGCTTACATTTCAAGGAAAATGAGAAAGCATGAGGAGAACTACACAACGCCCGACCTAGAGTTATTGGAAATTACATATGCCTTGAGAGTTTGGAGAATGTTGGGATCCAAATATGCCATATTTTCTACCATGTAAAACCTCCATTTATAAGCCATATTCCTGCACTATTGATACATTTTATAGTGATTATTCTGTCAGTTACCACTAAATACATCCATTTTAACTTGTGGTTAAGTATTGTTGTTTTCTTGTCTTTTTAGTGATTAAATATGTTTTTAACATGATTTTATCGATGATGGTTTACTCATATGTTTCTATGTCCAAGAAACATGTTCCTGCACCAGGATTAAACATAATTCCTACACTATTCCCGTACTACATCCGGTACCAGAACAATCTTCCGAGACTAGCACATTTAGCATTCCTGCATATCAAATTCCTTATTCAAGTATTTGTAGTAGTCCTTGTCAAGCTCCATTTTTCGTATACAAACTCAAGGATATGCCACAATTGTAAGTATGCAACGGTTAACAAAACAAAGGTAAAAACGTGTTTTGGGCATATTCTTAATTTATTAAAGATAAGGGTAATCACTAATTATAATTACTCTTAAAGCTTACCCTCATTTCTTATGATTAATTCTTTCCATACCCATAATTAAATCCTACACCCATCCATAATCATTCCATTAATTATTCACACCAATTTATATGCTTTCTCACCAAGTTTATAAAATACCTTTTGTTAAGACTTAAAAATAATTATTCATTACATTATTAAAATGAATATCCATTCATCCACTCATTCCCGAAATATGTTTAAACGTAAATCCATAAAATATATTAATTCACCAATTTTTTAAGCTTAAAGAGAAAATATAATAATTTAATTAATTTCGCAAGTCTTTAATTAATTATCTAGAATGCCTTAAATACTTTTAACTAGTGATGTTTTGTGCAAAGTATATCCATGGATCTAGTGCTTAATATTCCACGTGGATTTCAAAGAGGATGGGCTCAAAATTGTGGCTAAGAAAAATCGCCAATTAGTTATCAAGAATCCGCAATTGATTGCAACCATCCAAGAACAAATCAAAGATATGACTTATTGACAAAGAGTTAATGCCTTCAAGCTCCAACATGAAACAAATTTTTTGTTAAAATAGACACGTAGCTGCAAATAAAGAAACATGTCGTTGGGATATTGTTGGGAAGGTTCCTATGGTTAATTTTAAATTATGCATTTTCTATGTTGAGATGAAACCCTATCAAAACAAATCAAGTTTGTTCATCGCCCATGATGGAATGTTGTTGAGGAAGTTCAATTTAGATATTTCCCTCTTATGTATAAATACAATGGATATTACAGTAGAGGGGGGAATTATTATTGTATTAAGCAAGAGGTGAGCACTGTTACATTGAACAACATATTATGATTAATGAAGAATTGATTTATCGTTGGCATTCTAAGCTTCATTTCGATCTGAGTTAGCTTCTCCAAGAATGTCATCCAGGTCGGGAAGGTCCCCTCGATCCTTTAACATCCTGGCCATTTTATTTATTAATTAGATTTGTGTGTGTCTACTTTCTATTGTTTTTATTTATTAACTAGATTATTGTTTTGATTAATTATTGTGTACATTTAAATATCGGTTTGCATTATTTTAATTTAATAGTCTTGTGATATTCATCCTCAGATCAACATCGTCTTCCCTTCTAAAGTATACTAATTTCAGATCCCTCATCATCATATCCATGCTACTAATTCTTCCATTACTCCTCTACTCATGCCTCCAATCTACTCCCTTCGTGTTGACAACTTCATAATATAATGCTGCATAATGTTCAACGATCTCTACCCATCACTTTAATTATTTACACGTCACATTCTTCAACGTTTCATTTCATCTTCCACTTGCCATATTCCTTTAATGCTGCAATTAACTTTGTAATTATTCAATTCAGGTCAAATCCGTACATAGGTTTGAAGTTTTACGAAGGTTTGTATTGTGCGGATGATATCTAATTTCTTTTATATTGTTTGTTTAATAGTTTTGTTGTTATATCAATTACATTACACAATATGCATTACATTATTATTTGTTTTTTGTTTTTGTGAACTTCGTTAATAGTTATTTAAATTGTTGAGATGTGCATTAATACATGTGTAAAATTTATTTATTATATATTGTTTTGTTATATATATATTTATTTATTGTTGTTTATTCGTTATAAATTTATAATATTTCATTAATAAAAATAATGTGTTGTTACATAATTATACTATTTTTCTAATTGTTTATTTAGAAGTGTAATTGTTATGTTGATTGCAATGTTTTGTTAATATTGTTATAATATTTGTTTTATGTTTGTTATATCATTTGTTATGTTGTAATTATGCATTGCTTTATTCATTAGAGTTTTGTTAACTATTGCTAAGTGTTATTAATATGTAAGTGTGAGTGCAACGTTAAATGGAAGATCCATACAAAGAAATATCATTCTTGTACATAAATCCCGTACCAACATATTCATGTACCTAAACAAAATTAATCCCATACCGACACATTCATTTTCTTACATAAACAAAACTAACTTTTTATTCTTGGGTGAAGCGTTGAGGAAAATCTCATTTGAATGGTTTGGATTTAGACTTCATTTTCTACTTGTTTGATTGTTTTCCCCTTTAGCTAGTTTGCTTCAATTTAAAGTATCCTGCACTTTACTTCCCGCACTTGGTTTTCTTTCACATACCTTTAATTCCTTGCACTTTGATTTCAGATAGCTTCAATCACCAATGAAAGAGTAAAATCCTAACTAGTGAGGTATGGATTTCTTGTAATATGCTTCAACCCGAGGTATTAGTGTACTTCATGTCAATTGAATTCATTCTTGCTTGCTTGTTTTGTTTGTTACATTAAAGTGTGGTTTGCTTGCATTGAGCTAGAATAGACTCCAATCCTTCACATATTGTGCTTGTACCTCTAAGTCTGCAAATCCCTAGTTGAAAATTTAATGTTGAGAATTAATAGTACATATATTTAGCCCCACATTTTTGGTGTAATTTCTGGGGAGGCGCTAAAAGGATTGAAGTCTAGGTATGTAGGTTGCCTTTAAAATTACACAGCCCGATGGAGGAAGATTATAAGATGAGAGGTAAGGAACTGCGATTCCACTATAGTGGGTCTATACCCAAATCTAGGTTTGTTCTATATGAAAGTGTGTTTACTTTCCTACAAGTGTGTTTACTTTCCTACAAGCATGTTTACTTTCCTACAAATGTTCTCTCCTTTTATGAAAGAGTGTTTCTTTTATAAGTTGATTTATTTCTTGCAAGTTTGTTTCCTTTTCAATTATGCAATTAGGTTCAATTTATTCATTCTATATTTCATTTTTTTTCTAATTATTCATTTTTGGTTTTGTAAGAACCCCATGCATTATTTCATGTGTGAAATACAAACCATCAAAAAGCAAAACAGATTCAAAGATGAACACGAGTATGGAAGAACTCTCTCAAATCCTACCAACAGCTGGGATCTCTACCTCTCAGGAAGAGAAAATATTGACAATAGTCAAGAACCTAGTTGCATATCCAGACGTAATAGAAGAACAAGAGTTCCATGAGCCACATCCACAAGAATATCTAGAAGCCTCTTCTAATCACCTTTGCCAACCTGTAAGAGAGACCATAAAATCATGGAACACATTCGATGGAGAACAACCATTAGAACCTGAGATTGAATAGTTCTTAACATGCCTCTCTGAATATCCTATATGCACACAAGAGACCAATCATCTCAAAGAAGACGATTTGCATAGCATGGTCGAGGAGGATATATAGAGTTGTCCAAATGAGGAAGTGAACCAAGGACATCATGACTATATTGAGCGTTGGTTCCAAGCAACTATCAGATTGAAGCACCACTCCCTTCTTCAACAACTCTTTATATCATATCATTTAATGCACCTGGTATCTCATACTCTGGTATACTTTAATGCACATTTTTCAAACCTGAGTATGAATATATTTGTCATCTTGTTACGCACATGGTTACATTGGAAATATTCTTACACGTGAAATATGGTTTCTTGTTCTTATATAGAATAAATTAAAAGTTGCATGTTAGTTAACTTAGTTCTAAATAAATGCAACATATTTTCATGTTTCTTTCCAAATAAATGAACTAAGATGAAGATAATATTGATGATCTAATATCATAAGCCAAAACAACTTAGGATATTTCTTCTTATTACATACATATTTCTGACTATTAATAATAACGGATGCTCTTAAGCCTAATCTTTAAAATATTATGGGGATGTACAAAAAATTTAAGGTCTACATGATACTTATAATGATGCCCATAGGTAACTTGTACATCCTAGTTTCATATTAGGACTTGTTATTCAAGCATTCTTATCAAATAGTAGCAGAAGAGTGAATGAAACTTCTACTTGTGAGGGAACCCTACCATGATATTATATAGAGAAGATGAACTTAGGGACTAGAGGCACCTTTAGGTAATTCTCTCATGGGCTCATCCACCACACATTAAGCAAGTTTGATCATGTTATGTCTTTGGAATTATCTAAATACATAAGTCTATTTTTCATGAAAACAATATTTTATGGGCAATCTATAAAATATCTTCCAACCCAATACCAGCCCATCTCGTAAAAAAGGTTTTCAGAGCTGCTTCCCCCTTCACCCATGCGAAAGCAATTTATAAATTTTATCTTAAGGGTAAAGTTTGGGACAAGAGCTTATGATGGAAAATGGGTGTAAGAGGTTAACCCGTCGAGATATTGAACAAGTTTGTTGGAAGAGGGTATCGGCCTGTGGTATGACTAGGAAAACCCATTAGGGCGCTGAACAAGCTCGTGGGGAATGGGGCATTCTGCATGGGGAGGATATTTCTTAGTTGTCAAAATTACCCCATCAGAGTACTGAACATGCTTGCTGGCAATGGGTTCTTATTTTGATGTCCTTCACTATGCATAATCTATATCTGTCTATATGAACAATATACTTGTGTAAATCATTAAGAAAAGAATGCATGGTTGAACTAAAGATTAAATAAAATTCATCTATTTGAAATTTGAGAATGAACCTAAGTTGATCTTAAAACCTTGTCATCCAATTCATACTATATCTAGGATGTAAGTATCCTAGAAGTGGGACCCATAAGTATAGAAATCTAATGAACTCAAATGCGAACCTTATCAATATTACTTGGACAACAACAAGTCTTTGAAAGATTAGACAAGGATGTCTGGTTTCCTATAGGATTTTCATCCATTAAAGACCACTTATCTCCTCATGTAATCCTATTTAAGGAGGAGAGAAAAAATCCCTCATAATAATTTACATGGCTTCCTGAGCATAAAACTGTTAATGAATGATGCAATCGTATGTCATAAGTAATTTGAGAATTTCCTTTATGCTTGTAACATTTTAAAGTAAATTTCATTTCCAAATTTATAAGCATGAATAAAGTTTGAGTTTTGGTTATTTATTTAACATCAATGTTTATATCTTCTCTCATAATGACAATATTGGTTTATTTCTTTTAGATTTTTTTGTTTTGGTATTGTTGGTACAAAAACCTGTAGGTTCTTGTACCAACAATACAAAAAATTAACTCTTTTTTGAGGGTACGTTTTGCAGGATGTTTTCAGCGGTTCTTAGCCTTGGCATATTCAACCTTCAGTCAACATGCAGTAGTTCCACATAGTCCTCTTTCATCTTGCAACAAATTCTTTCCTATTTTTCAAGTTTATTGTAGGAGCATTTGCTAATAAGAGTTTTCATGAGAACATGAAACCCACAGGCGTGGGGGAGAGAAGAGAGAAGGAATCTTAGCAGATCAACATTCATCAACTCTTTCTTGGATCTCTAGCAGCTCTTAGTCTTGCTCGAATTAATCTTCAGTTTCAGCCAGCATGTACTCTAGTTCATCCTCCATTTCATCAGCATGCAACACACATCAAAGTGAAGGAAACTTGAGGTAAAACCTATTTAAGACTCTTTGATTCATTAAAATTTTTAAGGGAACTTGATGATTAACCACTCCATACATTTTTCTTTCACAAACCATTATCATTCACTCTCCATCCACAATTCATAATAAAATGCATAATACTCTGATAAGACCATAAGAATGAAAAACAAAATATTGTGGTACATAAATACAACACAACATCTATAGTTTCTTATCCTTATATATATCATAAAGAATTCACATAAAAAGGATGAAGTCATTGTTTCCTAAAAACAAGAAATAAACATTGGTGTTAACGAAAAGCACATAGTGTACAAACACCTAAGTCCATATTGTCATTACTACTTCATAGCATACACCATTCCTTCATAGCCCATCCATCACTTGTCCTCAACTTTCATTGCTCTATTGTAAAATAAACCAAGTTAAAAATATGTGACAATATCAAATGAAAAAGGGACGTTGCTCCATAAGAACCAACACTTGCACAAAAAAACAAAGTCACATAAATCAATGATTAAATAGAGTATATAAGTATTTTGTTTGCATGAGGACATGCAAACCAATAGGCATGGGGGAGTGTTGGGCTCCAAATATGCCATAGTTTATGTTGTAACAATTATTGAAATTTTGGGTTTCTGTCACTTAGGAGAATGAATGGAAGCATTGGCAGTGGAACGACCACATACACTGAGCATTAAGCCACATGGAGAAAGATCTCAGGAGTCCAGGTTTTCTTTCTTTGGGGATTTGGCCGACATAGATATCTTAATAAATACATCTCCAATCCCCGAATTCACTAAAGTATTAAAGGATAAGACGGGTCAAATAAAGATTAAGAAAGATTAACGTTAATAAATCTCTTCGTAATTTCACGATTTGGGATTTCTCGTGTCAAGTATTATCAAATTCCCAACACTTAAATCCATGAAAGGTTAAATATTAATTTCTAATCATGATTAATTAAGAGATTAAAAAAATGATTATTGTCTAATTAATCCCATCGTGATTTTGCGATTCGGGATTCCTTGCATGTCATAACTCTTGAGGACATTATACCTGAAACCCGAAGGCCCAAAAGAGTGCAGTGTAATAGCTGAAATATATTTTGGGGATTTTTTCATCTGGGATTTGGCTGACGTGAAGATTTTAATAACCACTGCTTCGTTTCCCTGAATCCCGAAAACCCAAAATTGGGAATCCAGTGATATGCAAAACAACTTTAGAAAAACACAATTTTTTCAACCGTGGAGAGGTCGTTTTTCACGTTTGAATAGTCGATCAACATATAAAAATCATAATATTTCCATTGGTGTCTTAATAATTTCATTTTGAGCTAGGTAAGTTAGTGAAAATTCCCCCACAAGATGAGGTTCGTTTTCAGAAACATGGCGTTTTTACTATGTTGAGTCATCGTTTTCAAATGAGGATTCTGAGCGACTAGAGTATCATTTTGAGAAATGGTTGGAGGATTTTGTGCATAAAACATCATAGATCATTAGCCTCTTTTAGTTTTCCTATAGGTTTCACATAGTGGTATAATCAAATCCATCTCTGAGCCCTAATTTTTGGATTTCATATTTTCTTGTTTCGACACATGTTTGCTAAATGCAGATTTCAGAAAAATGAAAATGGGTCTCAGGGAACTGAGAGAGGTTTTTTCTCAGAATAAATATATGAAAAAAAACCTATTTCCATTTATACATATCTATCTCTATTCTAGAGATAAAGAGCCATAACCGCAACCCTAGTTTTCGGCAGTTTGGCCCATTTTCTATGGCAGAAAGTTTCAAGAATTGGTTGTAATTATTGTTATCTTTTAGATTAGAGAGTATTTAGACCTCAATACATATATCAGACATATTTCTAAAAGGAAAGGGTGGGGGAAAGACACACAAGAGTAGTACTCCTGGGCTGTATCTTTCATTTTCAGTTTAATATAAGATTGCAGAATCATGTTTTGTTCATATAAGAGATTCTTGTGATGTTGCTTACAGAGTTTGTCCATTTTCTTAGTTTCAATATCGCTCCATCTATCTTTTCTTCTTGATTTGTAACTATTTTGTAAGAGAATTCATCCTTTGTTAGATTCTCTATTGCAGAATGGTTAGAGGTTGTTTCTTGTAGAGATCAAGGTTCAGAATTAGTCCTTTGCTAGATGCTCCATCCCAATCATATCTTTCCACTGATTTGTTCTTGGAATTCACTCATCGCTAAGTTCTCCTTGTGTATTGATATGTTTTCTCTTTATTTTGCTGCGATACTTTTATAAATCCTTCTCTTTGTAATCAGCTTCTATCTCGCCTTTTCTCCATGGATTTCCATTGTCGAAACACTCTTGCTATTTGCTTGATCATTTGACTCCATGCCCAATGGACTACCTCCCAGTCCAACCCATCAACCCTGAAAACCTCAAAACTTTTTGTTGCCCATAGATATTCCCGTTGTTAATCTTATTGGATATACTATCATGACATATATTTGAGAGATCCCTCTCGGGTTGGAAGGGGCAACTTCCAATCAAAAGTGGTTTGTGGTTATCTTGGAATTTACCTACATGCAACCAAAATCAAGTTCTGAGTGATAACTTATTTTTTCATTTAAAATGTGCTAAGGATTGGCTCTATTATAGCCTAGAACCAACTCTTGCGACAACATTTTCTGGTGCCATTGCCGGGGAAGGAGGAAAGAAGTTATCTTCGTTGGGATACGGCAAAAAGTTTAGATCCATTTCTTGATGGTGAACAAGGGATAGGAATTCAATTGGCTGTGATCATTCACCTGACAGCTCCTTAGTTTGAAGACTCTACATGATTCACTGGTGACTCCACTGGTCTCAAAATGTTGGATTTGTTCGCCGCTCGGATTGCTGCAAGGTTTTCTCCTCTGGACTTTGCAAATGTTTATGGTTTCCCAAACACTATTCCAAACATTAAATTTTGGGAATATGTCCTTCCTAAATTTGGAGAATATGCGGACGACAATCCCACCCAACACTTGTTTGAATTCCAAAATCTCATGGATGAATTAAATATACATCATGAAGATGTCCTCATGAAACTGTTTATGTTTTCATTGGAAAGAGATGCTAGACTCCGGTATAAATCTTTACCTCATTCTAGTATTCCTTCATTGAAATATTTTCACAAACTTTTTCATCGTCATTGTAAAAGAATCTATTCAGCTGAAATACTTTTTGAAGATTGTTGTAATATAAAATCCATAAGACAAATAGATCAAACACATCTTCTTGAAGAGGAGGAAGGAATATCAAAAAATTCTCAAGTCAATGAAGATAATTAGTATGAAGAAGAGTTGGCTGATAAAAAAGTAGGATATGATAGCTCTTGTGATCACATTCAAGAAGAAGATATTCAAAATCATGGTCAACATGCAGAAGATAAAGAAAACAATAGTTGCTTGCTCTAGAAATTGCATAGACCACCTCCTCCTTTAACAGAAGAAGAGATAGATCTGCTCCTGAATAGTCATGTTGAAACCCCTGCTTACATAGATATGTAGCATTCACATAGTCCTGAACATGTGAGCGAAACTTCTTCTATTATTGAAAATGAAAATCTAAGTTTAAATCATGACAGCCATGGAACTTTAGAGAAAGTTAATAAACCAATTTATGATGATGATTTCTGGCCAGAGGATCATCTTGTAGACACTATTTTGTTTCATGAAGAAGATAGGGTTGTCATGTTTAATAAGCTTGAATAATGTTTTTTGTTCGAAGATGCTTTAGACTATGATTTAGAGGAGTGTGGATCTGAGATAGATAGCTTCATAGTTGATATTCCTAGCATTTGTCTGACTGATGACACTCATGAGTTATCTGATGAACGTCTTTATGATGAATATCCAGAAGAACAAGAAGAGCATATTTATTTTTCATCACACACAAAAATTTACAACAATCCTCCTTTGTTTGATGAATGTGATGAAAGTGTTTCTGAAGATGTTGAGAAGCAATAAACTTTGGTTCAATAGGAAAGCAATCAACAACATCATGAAGGAGATCAACCTATGTATGACAGCTACCAAGAAGATCTTTGGACAACAGGTGAAGGACATAAGGAGGGGTTATTGAAACAATTGATCTCTCCTCCCTGTTTAGCATCCATTGAGAAACAGACCAGTAAGTTTCAATACGAAATTTTTGCACCAGTGGAAGAAACAATCAGCAGCGGACAAAGTGTGCAAAAACATTTCAAACAACTTGCTCAACAAGAGGAAGTATGGATTAATTGTGAAAGTGGTATATCTCTTCTCTTCTACGATCCAATAGTAGTTTATATGGAGTCAAAATGGGGGACTGAATTTTTTATTTCCAACTTCTTGAAGTTTGAATTTCAAAACTGTAAGTACCTGCTCCGAGGGCATGTTTTGAAATTTGTAGCTGCTCCTATCATCCTTTTTCTCAAAGATGGAAGTATAATTAAGTTTTTTAGTCAGATACTCACTTGTTTGATTTGGAAGTTTTCCTATACTTGAACAAAGCAGTGATATCGGTTAGAGTAGTTGATGTATATAATTAAGCTTGACTTTGAGCACTAGAGTACAACAATGGATTTCTGTATGTTTCCAGTTTAGTTTGGAATCTTTTATGGTTTTGTTTAAAGCATTATGACTCCATAGACCAATGAATGCATAAGTGGTTTTTTGTTTCGGAAAGGTGCAAGTAAAGAGACAAAGTTCAGAGTTTGATAAGGATGATTTCAGGTCGCCCAATGGATGAAGGCCCGTGGTCTACTATTTTTGGTGCTTTGCAGGAAAGCACCATCCCTAGATGGAGCCTCTATTGTAAAAAATATTGAAATTTTGGATTTCGGTCACTTTGGAGAATGAATGGAAGCATTGACAGTGGAACGACCGCATACACCGAGCGTTAAGTCACATGGAGAAACAACTCATGAGTCCAGTTTTTTTTTCATCGGGGATTTGGCCGATGTAGATATATTAATAACTACAACCCTGGTCCCCAAATTCACTAAAGTATTAAAGGATAAGTCGGGTCAAATAAAGATTAAGAAATATTAACGTTAATAAATCTCATCGCAATTTTGTGATTCAGGATTTCTCACATCAAGTATTATTGAAGTCCCAACACTTAAATCCATGAAATGTTAAATATTGATTTCTAATTGTGAATAATTAAGAGATTAAAAAAAATTATTATTGTCTAATTAATCCCATCGCGATTTCGCGATTCGGGATTCCTTGCATGTCATAACTCTTGAGGACATGATACCCAAAACCTGAAGGCCTGAAAGAGTGCAATGTAAAAGTTGAAATATATTTTGGGGATTTTTCCATCGGGGATTTGGCTGACATGAATATTTTAATAACCACTACTTCGTTTCCTCGAATCCCAAAAACTCGAAATTGGGACTTGAGTCATATGCAAAACGACTTTAGAAAAACACAATTTTCGTAGTTGTGGAGAGGTCGTTTGTCGCATTCGAATAGTTGATCAACATCTAAAAATCCTAAGTTGTCCATTGGTGTCTTCAGAATTTAATTTTGAGCTAGGTAAGGTAGTTAAAAGTCCCCCGCAAGATGGGGTTCATTTTCAAAAATATGGCATTTTTACTGTGCTGAGTCATCATTTTCAAATGAGGATTCTGAGTGACTGGAGTATCATTTTGAGAAATGGTTGGAGGATTTTGTGCGTAACACATCAAATATCATTAACCTCTTTAAGTTTTCCTATGGGTGTCACACATTGGGAGAATCGAATCCATATTCGAGCACTAATTTTTGGATTTCATATTTTCCTATTTCGACACATGTTTGTTAAATGCATATTTGGGAAAAATGAAAATGGGTCTCAGGGAACTAGGAGAGGTTTTTGCTAAAAATAAATAGATTCACAAAAGCCTCTTTCCATTTATACACACTTGTCTCTATTCGAGAGATATAGAGCCATAACCGTAACCCTAGTTTTCGATAGTTTGGCCCATTTTCTATGGTAGAAAGTTTCAAGAATTTGGTGTAACTGTTGTTATCTTTTAGATTAGAGAGGATTTCAACCTCAATGCATATATGAGGCATATTTGTAAAAGGAGAAGGGGAGAGGAGTAGTACTCCTGGGCTGTAGCACTCATTTTCATGTTTAATAAAAGAGTGTAGAGCATTTTCAATCTATATTAGAGATTCTTGTGATTTTGTTTGTAGAGAATGTCTTATTGCTTCATTTTCACATCATTTCACTTGGTTTTATTTCCATTTTCTTCCCAATTTGTAACTGTGTTTGGAATGGAATTCATCTGCTTGTTAGATGCTCTGTTGCTGGATAGGTTATAGGTTGTTTATTATAGAGATATGAAGGTTCATAATTCATCCTTGCTAGATGCTCTGTCCCAACTATATCTCTCCACTGATTTATGCTTGGAATTCACTCATTGCTAAGTGCTCCTTTCATTTTGATATGTTTTCTCTTTATTCTGCTGTCATACTTTTTATAAATCCTTCTCTCTATAATCAACTTCTATCTCATCTCTGCTCCATGGATTTCCATTGATGAAACACTCTTATTAATTGCTTGATCATTTGACTCCATGCCAAATCGATTACTTTCCGGTCCAATCCATCAACCCTAAAAACCCGAAACTTTCTGCTACCCATAGATTTGTCAACTGTTAAGCTTATTGAATATCCTATTGTGACATATTTTCGAGAGATCCCTCTCAGGTTGGAAGGGGTTGTTTCCAATCAAAAGTGGTTTGATGTTATCTCGTAATTTACTTGCATGCTACCCAAGCCAAGTCCGAGTGACAAAATTTATTTCATTTAAAATGTGCTAAGGCTTGGCTCTATTAAAACCTAGAACCAACTCTTGTGACAACATATTTTTTTTTTTTTTTTTTAGGGAAACGTAATTTTGGCTTTCGGTCACTTAGGAGAATGAATGAAAGCATTGGCAGTTGAACAACTGCATACACTGAGCATTAAGCCACATGGAGAAAAATCTCAAGAGTCCTGGTTTTTTGTCCATCGAGGATTTGACCGACGTAAATATTTTAATAACTACAGCCCCGATCCCCAAGTTCACTAAAGTATTAAAGGATAAGTCAGGTTAATTAAAGAATAAGAAACATTTATGTTGAAAATTCTCATCATGATTTCGCGACTAGAATGACTTCCTGCTTTAAGTTTCAAGTTTCCAATTTTTGAAACCTCGAAAGCATGTGTTTTAATCGTGCTTAATCACAAAGCTAAAAGTGTTTTAACTGTTAATCAATACCATCACAATTTCGCGATTCCGGATTTCTCGCGTCAAGTATTATCGAAGTCCCAACACTTAAATCCATGAAAGGTTAACTATTAATTGCTAATCGTGATTAATTAAGAGATTAAGAAAAATGATTATCGCCTAATTAATCCCATCACGTTTTCACAATTTCGGATTCCTTGCCTATCATAACTCTTGAGAACATGATACCCGAAACCCGAAGGCCTGAAAGAGTGAAATGCGAAAGACAAAATCTATTTTGGGGATTTGTCCATAGGGAATTTGGTCGACATGAATATTTTAATAACCACTGCTTTGTTTCCCCAAATCCCGAAAACTCGAAATTGGGACTCCAGTCATATGCAAAATGACTTTAGAAAAACACAATTTTCTCAGTCGTGGAGAGGTCGTTATTCGTATTCGAATAGTCGATCAACATCTAAAAATACTAAGTTGTCCATTAGAGTCTTCAAAATTTCATTCTGAGCTAGGTAAGCTAGTCAAAAGTCCCTCGCAAGATGAGGTTCATTTTCCAAAATATGACGTTTTTATTGTGCTGAGTCATCATTTTCAAATGAGGATTATGAGTGACTGAAGTATAATTTTGAGAAACGGTTGGAGGATTTTTTGCCTAACACATCATAGATCATTAGCCTCTTTTATTTTTCCTATAGGTGTCACAAATTTGGAGAATCAAATCCATCTCCGAGAGCTATTTTTCAAATTTCATATTTTCCTGTTTCGACACATGTTTGTTAAATGCAGATTTGGGAAAAATGAAAAGGGGTCTCAGGGAACTGAGAGAGGTTGTTGCTCATAATAAATAGATGCAAAAAACACTCTTTCAGTTTATCAAGAGATTCAAAGCCATAACTGCAACCCTAGTTTTCAGCAGTTTGGCCCATTTTCTATGGCAAAAAGTTTCAAGAATTGGTTGTAACTGTTGTTATCTTTTAGATTAGAGAGGATTTCGACCTTGACACATATATGAGGCATATTTGTAAAAGGAGAAGGGGAGAGGAGTAGTACTCTTGGGATGTAGCACTCATTTTCATGTTTAATAAAAGAGTGTAGAGGATTTTCGATCTATATCAGAGATTCTTGTGATTTTGTTTGCAGAGAATGTCTTATTGCTTCGTTTTCACATCATTTCACTTGGTTTTATTTCCATTTTCTTCCCGATTTGTAACTGTGTTTGTAATGGAATTCATCTGTTTGTTAGATTCTCTATTGCAGAATGGTTATAGGTTGTTTCTTGTAAATATATGAAGGTTCATAATTCATCCTTGCTAGATGCTCTGTCCCAACTATCTCTTTCCATTGATTTATGCTTGGAATTCACTCATTGCTAAGTGCTCCTTGCATTTTAATATGTTTTCTCTTTATTCTTCTACCATACTTTTTATAAATCCTTCCCTTTGTAATCAACTTCTATCTTGTAACGACCTTGCTTAGGGTGTATGTAACGACCCTGCTTAAATAGATGTACAGGATTATTAATTATAATTAATTTAATAATCTAACTCTCCTGAAAAGTTAGCTAAACAATAATTATTTCTTAAATAATATTAACTAATTAATTATTATTTATTACTTGTTCATGTCTATCAAGGATTAAATAATTATTAATTAATAATCATTAATTAATTGCGTAAAGAATTAAAGGGGGTTAATAAGTTTAATTTGTTAAAGACTTACGTATTCGAGAAGGGACAGGACATTAAATATAAGGATAAGATATTAATAAGGGATAAGATAAGATAATAAATACGAAAGGATAAAATAATAAATAATTAGATAAGGGGCATTAACTATGTGTAGGTAAGGAAGTAAATGAGGTGAAAGGGTGGTGAAGAAGGGATATGAGGGGAGGAGGTTTACGAAGGCAGGGAGGATCATTCTATGAGGGAATTTTATTTTGGAGGGTTCTCTTGGATTTGCATAGAGGAGAGTTTGAGTTCTGTAATCGGGAGGATTAGTACAGGGGGTACCGGTTTGTTGGGGGTTTTGGGCACGGGGGCCAGGATATCCATATGGTATCCTGGAGCTAGGTAGTTATCCTAGTTGGCAGGGTGGAAACTCGGTTTTGTGCAGAGTTGGTCCGCGGCTTCAAGATGGGCAAGGCAACAACAAACAACAAGCAGAGGGTTAGCATTAGACCAAGGTATGTTAATTTATGTATTTGTTTTATGCAATTTAAGGAATGTGATGTGTTATGAGGCTGTCCGTAAGCTATTATGTTTAGCTCAATAAATTTTATATGTTCTGGTGATTAATTTATTTGTGCAATTGAAATGATTTATATCAAAATTTTTATTTACAGTCTCTATAAATGGTATCAGAGCCCTGGTTCAAAATCTGGAACCAAGGGCCTACCTACCTACCTACCTACCTACCTACCCACCTAACCTATAAGCCAAGTAACATTGAAACCTTAAGAAAACCTTGAATATAAAAGAAGGAGAAATATGTAAGAAATTCCCCATAGTGTCAAGTCTCTCTCCACTTATTCAAGTCGCCTTCATGCCTATAAGGGTCTTGACCTCCTGCAAGAAGTAAGAAGTACAAAGAGTAAAGAGTATTAGGTTCAAAAAAAAAAATCTTAAATATGAAAGAATCCCTTCCACCGTAAAGTGATGGAAAAAAAAAAACTTAAAGTCGATCACTCATTCTTGGAATCAAATTTCTCTTCTAACATGTAAAAGAACGGATAAAATTATGACGTTTCGGTGATTTGAAAAAAGAAAGTCATTCTAAAACCAAACATTGGGACTACAAAATGCAAAACGCGTACGTTGCTTCGACCCAGACAGAAGAAAATCTTTCACTAGACTATGCAAGAAAGTATAAATCTTGAACTGATAAGGAAATATCTTACCAACTATGCGAAAAAGGATGAATTCTAGAGATAGACTATAAATCTGCCAAGTAAATTTTCGTTGAATGAAGCAACTTGTTGAGTATCAAATGTTAAGGTCTGAAATTTGGAGCGGTCAGGATATCACTAAAAGATGCTTGAAAATGGAAGAACTATTATCTCTAATTTGCATCAAAAGAAGTCATTTCGGGTCAAAACTGTCGAAGGATAGCTTTAAAATAGTAGAATATTATCTCTAATTTGCATCGTACGAAGTCATTTCAGGGTGAAAACTGTCGAAAAATGAAGTTTTATCATAAATTTGCAATGTTTTATCGTAAATTAGGCTAGAATGAAGCCAATTAATCTAGGAAAACTCGAAATGGTGAAATTCGTAGCAACGAGCACACTGTTTTTAACTCATTTATAGATGCTGAACTTCTAGGAAAATTTACCAAATTTGAAGGATGAAGCCCCGTTTTGCTGCTGAAATTTGCCAAAAAAAAAAATACACAACAGGCATTTGGACAACAAAGCCTTACAGTACAAAGATGTTCAAAACGAATGAAATCTGTGAAAACAACTACAATATTTTACCTGGAGGTGGCAACACCTGTTTAAAAGTTATCCGTGCCTTGCAAAGTAATGCTCAAGGAACATAGGTGACCTGTTAGTACTACTTTGGGTGGGATCTTCCTCCTATAGCAGCTGGAGCAAATGTACTAGGGAATAAATGTATGGCAGACTTCCTAGAAAGAGGGACACCAGTTGGCAGAATAAAAACATTCGTGTGGTAACAAGCTAAGAGGATTGGAATAAGAACCTGCAAGTTTGATAGAAAGAACAAATACCATAAAACAATATTATAAAGGATCATGAAAACAGGTAGCTCTGTTATTCTAGATTAAATTAAATCAGAGGCATAAACGAACGACTTTCACTGATTCAAATACATGACGTCGGACCATGTCGTATCATATAGATGCTACACCGATCAATAAACATGTTCCTGCCCACGTTGTTGCTACTGATACTATGACTACTATATCTAAATATGCTTGGGCAACAAGCTCTAAAGCTGGAACTGGAAGGGATGTTAGGTGAGGTGGTGACTTTCCAATGGCTCCTTCAACAAGTGCTACTGAAACCTTGTCGGTAAGAGATTGTTAGATCAAAGAAACCTAGAAACCCTACCAAACACACCCATATCGCTCTTGTTCTTGCTCACGCTCTCTCCCCTTCAAGTCCCAGTTGACGTCACAAGTTCCATTCCCATGGGGTAGAAAGTCCTCCCACTTGAATGAAGTCCGCCATAATGCTTGAGATGTAACGGCCTTGGCATCATCGACCTTCCCCGCCTCGATGCATTTTGCAGCGGGCTCTTGCTGATTAACCCCGCGGCTCCTCGGGTAGTGCCTCTCGGTGGCCTTGATTTGTTGCAGCAGAGCAAAGAATTCCTCAAAGCTTTCGATGTCATTATTGGCGCCGACACATTGTCGCTTGGGACTCACCTCCACTAAAGTTGAATATAATTCCAAAGAGTGCTTCTTCATCACATTCTCCACGGTTACCGGATCGATCTTTTGAACCCCTTTATTTGGAGGCTCGATCGTTAGATAAAAATTGGGTTACAAGAGGGTAAGGCCACCCAGGTCGAGAGAGAGAAAAATTCTAGCAGAGACCATAAATATTTGTTAACGAGAGTGTAGGGTCGCTCCGGTGCAGAGAGAGAGAAAATTCCAAGGGAGAGGATAAATATTTGGTAACAAGATGGTAGGGCTACCCAGGTGCAAAGAGAGCAAACTCCAAGAGAGAAAATGATGTATAGCAAATAAATTTTGACTTCCATGGATGCATCAAAGAAAATAACTTCAAGGACATAGGGAAGTCTGCCTGGAATATAATGTACCATCTATCTCTGATCCATAGTGACCTTTAAGAAAGGAAAAAGAAAAAAAAAACAAAGACTTAATATCATTTTGACAACAAGATCTTTGCAATTGTTTGTGGCGAATGGGTCGTCCAGGTGTAAAGAAAGAAAATACCAAGGGAGAGGAAAATAATAGATAGCAAATAAATTTTGACTGTGCATGACAGATAAGTAGTGACTTCCATGGATGCATTGAAGAAAATAGCTTCAAGGACATTGTGAAGTCTGCCTGGAATATAATGTATTGTCCTAATATTATCTGGACAGTATGTGGCGAATGGGTAAAAACTAAGAAAATAGTAGAAAAAAAACTAAGACCTAATATTACCTGGCAACAACCCAACACCTTCCATTTAGCACAAAGCCCTGTGCCGAACACCAAGTTGTCAAGGAGGAGGAGCCAACGATGAAGCCTTTGTGAAAATTTGAAACTAACCCAAGCACCAAACACTAGTGCACAAATCTTTCACCAAGAAACAATCCAAGCCGTCACCTGACAATCGAAGAAGGAGACCAAGGAATAATTGATTATGTACCAGTTCAGTGAGAGAACAAAAAAAAAATGCAGAGGGAACGACCATGGCGGCCGACCACGTAGCCAAAAGAAAATGACAAGAAATGTAGAGTTAGGGTTTAGAAAGGAAGGCGTTGGAGGAAGAAAGGCGGGCACGT
>JZKD02S2150365.1:31242-52237 GCA_000966675.3 Picea glauca
TGTACATATACACTAGTATGCATGAGTTTTCTTGACTTACTTACTGATAGTGTCGGTTAATTGTTATGAATGTGTGAACCATGTTTCTTTTCCTTTGTACCATAAGATACCTTAAATTCGGGACTAAGTTTCCTGAAGGGTGGGTGTATGTAATGACCTTGCTTAAACAGATGTATAGGATTATTAATTATGATTAATTTAATAATCTAATTGTCCTAAAAAGTTAGCTAAACAATAATTATTTCTTAAATAATATTAGCTAATTAATTATTATTTATTACTTGTTCATGTATGTCAAGGATTAACTAATTATTAATTAATAATCATTAATTAATTGAGTAAAGAATTAAATGGGGTTAATAAGTTTAATTTGTTAAAGACTTACGTATTCGGGAAGGGATAGGACATTAAATATAAGGATAAGATATTAATAAGGGATAAGATAAGATAATAAATACGAAAGGATAAAATAATAAATAATTGGATAAGGGGAATTAACTATGTGTAGGTAAGGAAGTAAATGAGGTGAAAGGGTAGTGAAGGAGGGATATGAGGGGAGGAGGTTTAAGAAGGCAGGGAGGATCATTCTACGAGAGAATTTTTTTTTGGAGGGTTCTCTTGGATTTGCACAGAGGAGAGTTTGAGTTTTGTAGTCGGGAGGATTAGTACAGGGGGCACCGGTGTGTTGGGGGTTTGGGGCAAAGGGGCCAGGATATCCATATGGTATCCTAGAGCTAGGTAGTTGTCCTAGTTGGCAGGGTGGAAACTCGGTTTTGTGCAGAGTTGGTCCGTGGCTTCAAGCTGGGCAAGGCAGCAACAAACAACAAGCAGAGGGTTAGCATCAGACCAAGGTATGTTAATTTATGTATTTTTTTTATGCAATTTAAGGAATGTGATGTGTTATGAGGCTGTCTGTAAGCTATTATGTTTAGCTCAATAAATCTTATATGTTCTGGTGATTAATTTATTTGTGCAATTGAAATGATTTATATCAAAAATTTTATTTACAGTCTCTACATATCTCGCCTCTGCTCCATGGATTTCCATTGACGAAACATTATTATTACTTTCTTGATCATTTGACTCCATGCCCAATGGATTACTTTCCGGTCCAACCCATCAACCCTAAAAACCCAAAACTTTTTGTTACCCACATATATGCCCACTGTTAAGCTTATTGCTATTGTGACATATTTTCGAGAGATCCCTCTCAGGTTGGAAGGTGCAGTTTCCAATCAAAAGTGGTTCGAGGTTACCTCAAAATTTACTTGCATGCAACTCAAGTCAAGTCCGAGTGACAAAATTTATTTCATTTAAAATGTGCCAAGGCTTGGCTCTATTATAGCCCAGAACCAACTCTTGCGACAACATTTTATGGCGTCGTTGTCGGGGAATGAATGAATGAATGGAAGCATTGGTAGTGGAATGATTGGAAGCTGCCCCTTCCAACCTTAGAGGGATATCTCAAATATATGCCACGATAGGATATCCAATAAGCTTAGCAACGGGTAGATCTATGGGAAACATAAAGTTTTGAGGTTTTTAGGGTTGATGGGTTGCACCAGGAGGTAGTCCATTGGTCATGGAGTCAAATGATCAAGAAAATATCTAGAGTGTTTTGGCAATGGAAATCCATGGAGCAGAGGCAAGATAGAAGATGATTACAAAGAGAAGGATTTATAAAAGTATGGCAGAAGAATAAAGAGAAACCATATCAATACACAAGGAGCACTTAGCGATGAGTGAATTCCAAGCACAAATCAGTGGAAAGAGATGGTTGGGATAGAACATCTAGCAAAGGATGAATTCTAAACCTTGATCTCTGCAAGAAACAAACTATAACCATTATGCAACAGAGAATCTAACAGAGGATGAATTCTATTACAAAATAGTTACAAATCAAGAAGAAAAGATAGGTGGAGTGATATTGAAACTAAGAAAATGGACAAACTTTGCAAGCAACATCACAAGAATCTATGATATGGATAAAACATGCTTCTACAATCTTATATTAAATTGAAAATGAAAGCTATAGCCCAGGAGTACTACTCCTGTGTGTCTCCCCCCCCCTTTCCTTTTAAAAATATTCCTCATATATTTATTGAGGTCGAAATCCTCTCTAATCTAAAATATAACAACAATTACAACCAATTCTTGAAACTTTTTGCCATAGAAAATGGGCCAAACTACCGAAAACTAGGGTTGCGGTTATGGCTTTGTATCTCTTGAATAGCGACATCTGTGTATAAATTGAAAGAGTCTTTTGTGCATCTATTTATTCTGAGAAAAAATATCTCTCATTTCCCTGAGACCCCTTTTCATTTGTCCCAAATCTGCATTTAACAAACACGTGTCGAAACAGGAAAGTATGAAATCCAAAAATTAGGGCTCGGAGATGGATTCTATTCTCCCAATGTGTGACACCTGTAGGAAAATTGAAAGAGGCTAATGATATTTGATGTGTTAGGTACAAAATCCTCCAACCATTTCTCAAAATGATACTCCAGACGCTCAAAATCCTCATTTGAAAATGATGTCTCAACACAGTAAAAACACCATATTTCTGAAAATGAACCTCATATTGTGGGGGACTTTTGAAACCCTTACCTAGCTCAAAATGAAATTATGAAGACACCAATGGACAGCGTAGGATTTTTAGATGTTGATCGACTATTCGAACGTGAAAAACGACCTCTCCACGACTGAGAAAATTGTGTTTTTCTAAATCCGTTTTGCATATGATTGGAGTCCCAATTCTGGGTTTTCGGGATTTGGGGAAATGAGGCAGTGGTTATTAAAATCTTCACGTCGACCAAATCCCTAAAATATATTTTGGATTTTACATTGCACTCTTTCGGGCCTTCGATTTTCGGGTACCATGTCCTCAAGAGTTATGACATGCAAGGAATCCCTAATCACGAAATCGAGATGGGATTAATTAGACGATAATCATTTATTTTAATCTCTTAATTAATACGATTAGCAATTAATATTTAATCTTTCATGGATTTAAGTGTTGGGACTTCGATAATACTTGATGCGAGAAATCCCGAATCACGAAATTGCGATGAGATTTATTAGTGTTAATCTTTCTTAATCTTTATTTGACCCAGCTTATCCTTTAATACTTTAGTGAATTTGGGGATCGGGGCTATAGTTATTAAGATATCTACCTCTACCAAATCCCCAATGAAAAAAAACCCAGACTCGTGAGCTCTTTCTCCATGTGGATTAATGCTCGGTGTATGCAGTCGTTCCACTGCCAATGCTTCCATTCATTCTACTAAGTGATCGAAAGCCAAAATTTCAGTATTTGTTACAACGGAGGCTCCATCTAGAGATGGTGCTTTCATACAAAGTGCCAATAACATTAGACCACGTGCCTTCATCCATTGGGCGACCTGAAATCATCCTTATCAAACTCTGAACTTTGTCACTTCACTTGCACCTTTCCGAAACAAAAAACCTCTTCTGCATTCATTGGGATATGGAGTCGTAATTCTTTAAACAAAACCATACTGGATTCCAAACTAAACCAAAAACATACTAAAAACCAATGTTGTACTCTAGTTCTCAAAGTCAAGCTTATTTATATACATCACCTACTCTAACCGATATCATTTCTTTTTTCAAGTATAGGAAAACTTCCAAATCAACCAAGCGAGTATATGACTAACAAACTTAATTATACTTCGATATTTGAGAAAAAAGATGACAGGAGTAGTTGCAAATTTCAAAACACACCCTGGGAGCAGGTACTTACATTTTTGAAATTCAGACTTCAAGAAGTTGGAAATAAAAAATTCAGTACCCCATTTTGACTCCATATAAACTTCTACTGGATTGTAGAAGGGAAGAGATATACCACTTTCAGAATTAATCCATACTTCCTCCTGTTGAGCAAGCTGTCTGAAATATTTTTGTGCACTTTGTCCACTGTTGTTTTTTTCTTCCACTGGTGCAAAAATATTGCATTGAAACTTACTGGTATGTTGCTCAATGGATGCTAAACACGGAGGATAGATCAATTGTTTCAATAACCCCTCCTTATGTCCTTCACCAGCTATCTAAATATCTTCTTGGTAGTTGCCATACATAGGTTGATCTCTTTCATGATGTTGTTGATTGATTTCCTATTGAACCAAAGTTTCTTGCTGCTCAACATCTTTGGAAACACTTTCATCACATTCATCAAACAAAGGAGGACTGTTGTAAATTTTCGTGTGTGATGAAAAATAAATCTGCTCTTCTTGTTCTTTTGGATATTCATCATAAACAGGTTCATCAGATAACTCAAGAGTGTCATCAGTCAAACAAATGCTAGGAATATCAACTATGAAGCTATCTATCTCAGATCCACACTCCTCCAAATCATAGTCTAAAGCATCTTCGAACAACAAACATTCTTCAAGGTTATTAAATATGGCAACTCTATCTTCTTCATGAAACAAAACAATGTCTACAAGATGATCCTTTGGCCAGAAATCATCATCATAAATTGGTTTACTAACTTCCTCTAAAGTTCCATGGCTGTCATGAATTAAACTTAGATTTTCATTTTCAATAATAGAAGAAGTTTCACTCACATGTTCAAGACTATGTGAATGTTGCATATCTATGTGAGCAGGGGTTGCAACATGACTATTCAGGAGCAGATCTATCTCTTCTTTTGTTAAAGGAGGAGGTGGTCTATTTAATTTATGGAGCAAGCAACTATTGTTTTCTTTATCTTCTACATGTTAACCATGATGTTGAATATCTTCTTCTTGAATGTGATCACAAGAGCTATCATATCCTACTTTTTTATCAGCCAACTCTTCTTCATATTGATTATCTTCATCGACTTGATAAATTTCTAATATTCCTTCCTCCTCTTCAAGAAGATGTGTTTGATCTATTTGTCTTATGGATTTTATATTACAACAATCTTCAAAAAGTATTTCAGCTGAATAGATTCTTTTACAATGTCGATGAAAAAGTATATGAAAATATTTCAATGAAGGAATACTGGAATGAGGTAAATATTTATACCAGCGTCTAGCATCTCTTTCCAATATAAACATAAACAATTTCATGAGGACATCTTCATGATGTATATTTAATTCATCCATGATCTTGTGGAATTCAAACAAGTGTTGGGCGGGATTGTCGTCTGCATATTATCCAAATTTAGGAAGGACATATTCCCAAACTTTAATGTCTAGAATAGTGTTTGGGAAACCATAAACATTTACAAAGTCCAGAGGAACAAACCTTGTAGCAATCCATGCGGTGAACAAATCCGACATTTTGAGACCAGTGGAGTTTCCAGTGAATCATGTAGAGTCTTCGAACTAAGGAGTAGCCAGGTGAATGATCACATCCAATTGAATGTCTATCCCTTGTTCACCATCAATACATAGATCTAAACTTTTTGTCCTATCCCAGGGAAGATAACTTCTTTCCTCCTTCCTCACAATTACATTAGAAAATGTTGTCGCAAGAGTTGGTTCTAGGCTGTAATAGAGCCAAGCCTTAGTACATTTTAAATGAAATAAATTTTGTCACTCAGACATGACTTGGGTTGCATGCAAGTAAATTCCGAGATAACCTCAAACCACTTTTGATTGGATGCTACCCCTTCCAACCCGAGAGGGATCTCTTGAAAATATGTCACAATAGGATATTAAATAAGCTTAACAATGGGCAAATCTATGGGTAACAAAAAGTTTTGGGTTTTTAGGTTTGATGGGTTGGACCAGAAAGTAAGCCATTGGGCATGGAGTCAAATGATCAAGCAAGTAATAAGAGTGTTTCGTCAATGGAAATCCATGGATAAGAGGCAAGATATAAGCTAATTATAGAGGGAAGGATTTATAAAATGTATGGTAGCAGAATAAAGAGAAAACATATCAAAATGCAAGGAGCACTTAGTAATGAGTGAATTCCAAGCATAAATCAGTGGAAAGAGATAGTTGGGATAGAGAATCTAGCAAGGATGAATTATGAACTTTCATATCTCTACAAGAAACAACGTATAACCTGTCCAGCAACAGAGCATTTAACAAACAGATGAATTCCATTACAAACACAGTTACAAATCGAGAAGAAAATGGAAATAAAACCAAGTGAAATGATGTGAAAATGAAGCTATAAGACATTCTCTGCAAACAAAATCACAAGAATCTCTGATATAGATCAAAAATGCTCTGCACTTTTTTATTAAACATGAAAATGAGTACTAAAACCCAGGAGTAATACTCCTCTCCCCTTATCCTTTTAAAAATATGCCTCATATATGTATTGAGGTCGAAATCCTCTCTAATCTAAAAGATAACAATAGTTACAACCAATTCTTGAAACTTTCTGCCATAGAAAATGGGCCAAACTACCAAAAACTAGGGTTGTGGTTATGGCTCTGTATCTCTCGAATAGAGACAGATGTGTATAAATTGAAAGAGCATATTGTGCATATATTTATTCTGAGAAAAAATGTTTCTTAGTTCCCTGAGAAGAATTTTCATGCTTACCAAATATGCATTTAACAAACATGTGTCGAAACATGAAAATATGAAATCCAAAAATTAGGGCCCGGAGATGGATTGAGTTATCCCAATGTGTGACACTTGTAGGAAAATAGAAAGAGGCTAATGATATCTGATGTGTTAGGCACAAAATCCTCCAACCGTTTCTCAAAATGATACTCCAGTCGCTCAGAATCATTATTTGCAAATGATGACTCAACATAGTAAAAACGCCATATTTCTGAAAACGAACCTCATCTTGCGGGGGAATTTTGATTGCCTTACCTAGATCAAAATGAAATTCCAAAGACACCAATGGATATATTAGGAATTTTATATGTTGATTGTCTATTCGAACGCGGAAAACAACCTCTCCACGGCTGAGAAAATTGCGTTTTTCTAAAGCCGTTTTGCATATGACTGGAGTCCCAATTTGGGGTTTTCGGGATTCGGGGAAACAAAGAAGTGGTTATTAAAATATTCACATCGGCCAAATCCTGGATGGAAAAATTTCCGAAATATATTTTGGCTTTTACATTGCACTCTTTTGGGCCTTCGGGTTTTGGGTATCATGTGCTCAAGAGTTATGACATGCAAGGAATCCCAAATCGTGAAATTGCGATGGGATTAATTAGATGATAATCATTTTTTTAATCTCTTAATTAATCACAATTAGCAATTAATATTTAACATTTCACGGATTTAAGTGTTGGGACTTCGATAATACTTCACGCGAGAAATCCTGAATCGTGAAATTGTGATGAGATTTATTAAGATTAATCTTTCTTAATCTTTATTTGACTCGGCTTATCCTTTAATACTTTAGTGAATTCGAGGATCGAGGCTATA
This sequence comes from Picea glauca, assembly GCA_000966675.3. Classification (NCBI taxonomy): domain Eukaryota; kingdom Viridiplantae; phylum Streptophyta; class Pinopsida; order Pinales; family Pinaceae; genus Picea; species Picea glauca. Next base: position 38,595 of record JZKD02S2150365.1, read on the forward strand.
GTTATTAAGATATCTATGTTGGCCAAATCCCTGATGGAAAAAAATGGACTCGTGATCTCTTTCTCCATGTGGCTTAATGCTTGGTGTATGCGATCATTCCATTACCAATTCTTCCATTCATTCTCCTAAGTGGCCGACAACCAAAATTTCAATATTTGTTATAGGTTTGTGGTTATCTCGGAATTTACCTGCATGCAACCCAAATCAATTTCTAAGTGATAACTTATTTTTTCATTTAAAATGTGCTAAGGCTTGGCTCTATTACAGCCTAGAACCAACTTTTGCAACAATAGTTTCTACCATGTAAAACCTCCATTCATAAGCCATATTCCCTCACTATTGATACATTTTATAGCCATTATTCCATCACTTACCACTAAATACATCCATTTTAACTTGTGGTTAATTATTTTTATTTTATTGTCTTTATAGTGATTAAATATATTTTTAACATGATTTTATCGATGATGGTTTAATCATATGTTTCTATGTCCAAGCAACATGTTCTTACACCAGGCTTAAACATGATTCATGCGCTATTCTCGTACTACATACGGTACCAGAACATTCTTCCGACATCAACACATTCATCATTCTCGCAGATCATATGCCTTCTTCAAGTATTTGTAGTAGTCCTCGTCAAGCACCATTTTCCGTATACAAGCTCAAGGATAGGCCACAATTGTAAGTATGCAACGGTAAACAAAACTGAGGTAAAAAAGTGTTTTGGGCATCTTCCTAATTTATTAAAGATAAGGGAAATCACTAAGTATAATTACTCTTAAATATTACCCTCATTTCTTATGATTAATTCTTTCCATACCCATAATTAAATCCTACACCAATCCATAATCATTTCATTAATTATTCACGCCAATTTATATTATTTCTCACAAATTTTATAAAATAAAATTTGTTAATACTTAAAAATAATTATTCATTTTATTATTAAAATGAATATCCATTCATCCACCTCGTTTATATTCCTGAAATATCTTTAAACTTAAATCCATAAAATATATTAATTCACCATTTTTTTAAGATTAAAGAGAAAAAATAATAATTTAATTAATTTCCCAAGTCTTTAATTAATTATCTAGAATTCCCTAAATACATTTAACTAATGATGTTTTTTGGAAAGTATATCCATGAATCTAGTGCTAAATACTCCACATGGATTTCAAAGAGGATGGGCTCAAAATTGTGGCTACGCAAAATCTCCAATTAGTTATCAAGAATCCATAATTGATTGAAGCCATCCAATAACAAATCAGAGATATGATTTATTGACAAAGAGTTCATGTCTCCAAGCTCCAACATGTAGCCAAAGTTTGGTTAAAATAGACACGTAGTTGTAAATAAAGAAACATGTCGTTGAGATATCATTGGGAAGGTTCCTATGTTTAATTTTAAATTATGCATTTTCTATGTTGAGTTGTAACCCTATCAAAACAAATCAAGTTTGTTCATCACCCAGGATGGAATGTTGTTGAGGCAGTTCAATTTAGATATTTCCATCTTATGTATAAATACAGTGGATATTACAGTATATGGGGAAATTATTATTGTATTAATCAAGAGATGAGCATTGTTACATTGAAAACAATATTTTATGATTAATGAATAATTGATTGATCGTTGGCATTCTAAGATTCATTTCGATTTGAGTTAGCTTCTCTAGGAATGTTGTCCAAGTCGGGAAGGGACCCTCGTTCCGGTAACATCGTGTCCATTTTATTTATTAATTAGATTTGCGTGCATTTAATTTCTGTTGTTTTTATTTATTAATTATATTATTGTTTTGATTAATTATTGTGTGCATTTAATTTCAATTTGCATTATTTTAATTTTATAGTCTTGTGATATTTCTCCTCAGATCAACATTTCCTTCCCTTCTGCTGTATACTAATTTAATATTTCTCATGATCATATCCATGCTGCTAATTCTTCCATAACTCCTCTACTCATGGCTCCAATCCACTCCCTTCACGCTGACAACTTCATAATATAATGTTGCATATTGTTCAATATCCTCTGCACATCACTTTAATTATTTACGCGTCCCATTCTTCAACATTTCATTTGATCTTCCACTCACCATATTCCTTTAATGTTGCAATTAGCTTCATAATTTCTTTTATATTATTTGTTTAATAGTTTTGTTGTTATTGTTATAACCCTAAATTGCACCACACATGCTTACCTGGCATCAGGCCAACTCATATCCTTTCTTTGCCAAAAACACTGCTGAACAACTCTTTGAAAATCCTCTTTTGTAAAGGCCCACGTTCCCTAACCCATTACTGCACGCGTGTACACGTTCGCTGGCTCAAAATAGCACACATGTACCTAGTAAAGCATGAAAAAAGGAAAGTTGCCGATGGAACAAAAAGCTATGGGTGAGTTAAATGAAACTCCCGTCCATGCATGGCCGAGGGTTAGTCCAAATACCTAGCTCCTTCTAGCCTATAAAAGAAGGGGTAGGGGTACCATTTGGAAGAAGGAAAAATATAGCAAAGAAACTCTGCCCATTTACGTATTCCATTGTCCCAACCCTTTATCCTTTCCTAATGCCAAAGGAGATTTGAAGCAAAGAAGTTGAAGGACAGAAGAAGAGGAGCCCAGGATCAAGTTCAAAGAGTGGTAGCCAGTCTCAACTTTTGTAAGTTGACTCATTTTAAGTAATAAAGAAAATGCTTTTCCCGTCCCAATTCATGAACTGTTTATGATATTGATTAGTTTATGTTTGATTTCTAACCCATTAGTATATTAGTAGCATGCATGCATAGTTGTTGCTTGTCTTGAATGTAGGTCATATTTGGAAGGAGCATTGCGAACAAGTAATCAAGCACAACGGAGGATCGACATCAAACGTCGGTAACGAGGTAGGTTGATCTTTCCATGCATTGACTAAGAAAAGGGGATTTAAATCTAGGGATGAAGGTAGAAAGTGATTTCTATTCGATCATATCTGCATGCAAAGTCTAAACTCTATTTGCTAGTTCGTAGGGTGTTTTCCCAACAATAGAATTGGTGACCATACTGGGGAAATAAATCTTTAGGGTTCCTGGAATTTTATTTAGTTTTTGGGTAGTTTAAAGGCTAGTCTTTCTTACTTGTCTTTTCTTTTCATTTCTGTAAAGTATGAGCTAGCAGGGACTCTGTTTTGCCATACTGGCTTTCCCTAACTTCTGCTTCATTGTGTTTTTTGGGACCCACAGAGGTACACGCGGCCTGTACAAGTCTTGCACGCGTGTACCCGCACCCTATCCTCTTGCAACCCACGTGTGAAAGCTACCTGTAAAGGTAGAAATAGCGTGTAGGAGTTCAGAGAACCTCAGAGGCAGTCCTCCTCTTCCCTGTCAGAATCACATATTCTCAGGGGGTTTTCTGGAATTCTGTCTAAGTCTTGTTTGCTAACAGTCCTATCTCAGATTGTTTTTTCCTTATTAGTTTCTTGCATTGTTTGTTTTTCTATTATAAAGAGTCTCCAAGCCTTCAAGGGATCCTTTATCAATACCAGAGGTCTCTTTCTGATTTGGTCTGTTTGTTTTCTTTTCTTTCTGAAAGTTTAGATATACACATGGCCTGTACAAGGTCAGCCCGCGTGTACATGCCCTCTGTTGTTGTTCAATGCGTGTTCCCACGCGTGTTGTTGGAGTAACAGTAGCGTGCTTGCACAGGCTACTTTTTGTTAAGGGTGAGGCAGTCATCCTCTCCTTTGATTAGAAGTATTCCTCTTAGGTGTTTGAATCTCTGTTTGAACAATCGGTAGCTTAAGATTATTTCTACCCTTAGCTTGCTTTTTCTCATTTAAAACATTGTCAGAAAAATATAATTTTTTTTTTACGGTTTTTAGACAAGTGTGAGAGCCATTGTTTTTACAATTGCTATTGTGTGATTTTTTAATCTGAATCTTTGTGATCTGCGCTTTAAGCCAAAATTGTTTTTTCTTGGTTTTTTGCTTGTCGGTATTTTCCCTTTCTTGCTTTAACTAGCAATTAAATAAAAAAAATATTCTCTTTTCATTTTCTTCTTTGGTTGAAGAGTGTGTTTTTGCATCATTAGCTAGGGAAAATTCTTTTATTTCATAAGTTTTTGCAGTTCACTTAGATCGTAAGTAGCTCGTAGTCGAGTGAAATTCCTTTGAGTTTGCTATCCAAAATCTTAGAAAAGTTAAACAAATCTTGCTTTTGAATAGTTGTTGAAATTTTGCATTTAGTAAAAGTTTTGTTTCCAGCTTTTTTATTCATTTTTTTCTTTCGTTTGTTACACATCATCAGTTTCACCCTCATACCCCTTGACGTAATACAAAGCCATAAAAGTAATGCTAAATTTAAAATCTACTAGACTTTTATGTTTGTAGGGTTCAAAAACTAGTTCAGGACTAGGGCCTTGGATTAGGTTGGAGAGGAAACTCTTCAAGGCCATTTAAAATCAAACATTGGAGTTTGAGATAGGGAGTGTCTAAGTCTAGTTTTGTGGAAGTTATCTGGGACCCCCCTTTAACACAGGGGATAAACACGAGGTCACGTGCGGAAAGGTAGTGGAGGTAACCCCTCCAAAACCGGACCAATCGTAGTGGAGAACACATATAGAGGGCTTGTTTTGGGATTCCGTCATTTACATTTTCCATGGGGCTTTGTGGGTCTCGAATCTGTTCAAGGTCCTCAATTTTCTTCCAGACCATTTTCTCTCAATACCCTTGACATGTTTCAATCTCGATACCCTACTCATTGTGGTCTACCCGACTTTCGATTGTACCCGCCTGAAGACTATTCGCGTGCTGACAACCTAGTTGCCAATCTTTGATAGGGACATACACAGGTGACTGCGGGGGTATACCGTGGTACCTTAGACAGTCATCGGGCCACACTTTGCATAGTATACCCAGAGGGTGCTTCCATGTTTGAGTTGCACTTGTACCGGTAAGTTGCTCTAGTGTTGGCTGTTGTAACTGTTCTTTTAATTAATTTAGTGTTTGCTTGTCTTATCTTCTAAGGACTTTTTTCTTAGTGTGTGTTACTTTTGAGCATTTAGACTACCTTAGAGTGTCTTGGATCTTCTCACACATTGGAGGATCCTAAGCTCCGCTGGTCACGAAGGCTTCTTAGCCTACCACCGGTTACACTGGAGCCACCCCCACCACCTTTAAGGTGGAAGCTAGACCAACAAGGGTCTTTTGAAGTGACCAGGTCACAACCTATTGTGCCCAAACAACACTCAGAGGAATCAACCATTTTGAACCTTGAAGAGACTACTCTTGGCTCAGTTGAAACCCCAACCATTGATTTCTTGGCACCTTTTATTATACCAATTTTTCACAAGCACCAGACAGTGTCGCACACAACAATGGAAACACATGTTGTTACTTATTCTGGGAATTCTTTGATTCCCACCATGGTTGTCACCACAGGAGAGCTTACACCTCCTATCCCATCGTCGTCGATATGAGCCACCATGGTCTCAGGCGCAACTACTTTGCACAGTGGTCTGAATCCATCTTTGGCGGCGATCACATCCCCTTTTACACATAGTGCGATAGGCCCTACGTTCTCATATGGGATGCCCAGTTCGGGTACAAGTCTTGCACTTTCCTACTCCACTTTACAGACTTTGAGTCTGGGGGCAGGGAGCTCTATTGCTCCTCTGCAAGGTCACTTGGGGGGAACTCCTGTCCCTTTTAATGCTTTTCCTTACAGAGGAGGTCATATCCCTCCTTCATCCCCTTCACTCAGTGGCTCGCATCAACAATCTGTTGGGCAACCTACACCCAATAGTTTATTTGGAGCTGGGAGTCAAGGACCACCTGCGCATAGTATGTCGGTAGGTTTGTCACCATTTTCTTCGAATAGAACATTTGGTAACAACACATTCTTGTCAGCTACTTTCCCGACTGGGGGAAACCCCATTTTTGGACAATCTACTCCTGTTTAGGGTACTATTCCTGCACAGGGGGCAAACATAATAGGACCTTGGAATTCAAGGAAAGGATCCATTCCCTCCTCCAGAATGCCGATCTAGGGAAATTCTTTCCATAATCATTGGAACCTCAGACAAACTACTATGCCTATCCCCACAGGACCGTCATGGGGTAATCCTTCCCAAAGTCCTTCGAATACAATGCATGTCCAACCATCTATGTCCTATTCGGGAAATTAGCCGATGATGTCTCCACATATGAAAAATACTTACGCTGGCTAGGGCCATGGTTTCTACCAGAACCCGAGCCAGCAGCCAAAATTTTCCTAGCAACCTGGTGCCAGTCAAACTCCAGGACCCTTTTTCCCTGGTTATCAGCAGCAACCCAAACTGCCTTTCCTGGTGACTTTACACTTGCCAGATTTGACAAGGTTCTTGAATGACCCCATTTGTCACGATCCGCGTTGGCCTCCTATGCCGACGAAGTTGCCTTCAGACATTCCAAAGTTTGAAGCCAAGCCTAATGAAGATCTAAGAGATCATGTGACTACCTTCCATCTATGGTGCTCATCTAACTCATTGAAGGATGACTCCGTACAATTGTGATTGTTTCAATGTACTCTCATTGGGAGTGCCGCGAAATGGTACATCGAGCTTGATCACTCAAGATACTCTTCTTTTGGTGAACTGGAGATGGATTTCCTTAACCATTTCTAGTTACTTGTGAGATACGATGCTGGCACAGAACTGCTCGCTAATTTTGAACAGACAACAACGAACCATATCTCTAATCACATCCAAGAATGGAGACGCCGAAAGAGTTTAATCAAAGTACCAGTCCCACCATCATTCCTTCTTGATTGGTTCCTTAAGTCTTTGGTCCCACAGTTATCCAAAGACATCACAACATCCAAAGTTTTCTCTGTAGAAGATGCCATCATGAGGGCTCAACAGTTTGAGCTCATCTACTCTCAGTCTGGTTTATTATACAACATCTTGCCAGATGTGCCATGGTCAATACTGGATAAAACTAGACAGAGAGCTAGACCACATGCCGATGGTATCGTCGGTTCAGCACAAACTAAGCCCACTGATCAATTGACAAAATAGTTGTAGCAGTTATCCATACAACATACAGTGGCCAGCCAAACTACTGCTTTGGTTGCGCCCCCTACCCAAACGTCGAAAGTACACACAGTGCAGTCGACTACCCCAAAGGCCACCCAATAGCATAATGGGAAGAAAAAACAACGAAAAAAGGGTAAGGGGGATAAAAAACCCAACGATAATGCTGGCGGGGACAACACTAAAAAATGGAAGGCAAGGTATCCGTGCAACTTGTGTGCAGAATACCACCCGACCCATCTATGTCCTCGACTTGCAGAGGCCCAAAAGTTTGTCACACAACAACAACAAGTAGTGTTGACTAATCCCTTTCAACATGGGCAAAATCTAACTCAAGCCTTTGCAAGCACAGAAGGGGGCAGCCAAGAAAACTGCCCACCTCCGAACAACCCCTCATCCGCAAATGTATATATGTTTAGGGGTGATGCTTTCATATCAACTAGAGAACACGATTATAGTAAACCAAGCACTTCTGAGAAGGGAAAAGAAGTTGACCTCCCATCTCTTCCTCTACAGATTGAGAAAATGTTGGGAGAAATAATGACATGCATTCCAACAGGTGCATTTAAAAAGGCTTCTCATAACCCAAATGCAAGGGCTGCCCAAAACTACTCTGTGGTGGAAAATTTATCACAAACCCCTTGTGTGATGTCTGCTTTGGAGGTCCTCCAAAGTTTCCCTTCTCAGAGGAAAGCTTTGTTAACCGCTTTGGGATCTACTGAGACTTGTAATCTGGGTACCATCATGTTAGATACAACCAACTTAAAACCTCGTCTGCCTTTCCACGTAGCATTTCAGATAGTAGTGGCTTACCCCATGAAAAGTTTTAAATGGAATATCTTCCACACAGTGGTCGACGAGGGTGCCTCGACATGCGTTATGTCATTGGCATGTTGGAAGACCATCGACCAGCCCATTTTGTCTCCATCACCTACTCTCCTCACTTCTTTTGATGATCATTCTTTCTGACCACATGGCATCGTTCCTTCTTTCCCCATGCAGTTAGGAGGGAAGACTGTGTATGTCGAAGTAAAGGTAGTCGACACTCCCCTCAACTATAACCTCTTGTTAGGATGGAGTTGGACTTATTCTATGCAAGTTGTGGTTGCTATAGTTTTCCGGGTCTTTTTGTTTCCACACGAGGGATGGATAGTGACCATCGATCAATTGTCTTTCTCTAGACCTGTTGACGGGCGAAATTGACCGTCCGTCAACTGAGAGAGTGGAACCGGTCCGGGGTTGTCTAATAACCCAAGCCGTTTGGAATGAACCACCCTGACGGGTTTAGCGGCTCCGTTAGCCGATCTAAGGTCCTAAGCAAACAAAAAGAAAACTAATATAAACTAACTAATCTAACTAAAACTAACTATTAAACAAACTAAACTAAAACTAATTATTAAAACAAACTAAACTAAAACTAATTAACTATATATACAAACTACTAATTATTACTATACTAACTATTAACTGAAATATAACTTATTCACAAAATATACAATATCCACAACTTATAGATTTAAATAAAACCTGAAAAAACTCATTTGCATTTTGCCCTAAGACAGAGAAAGATATTTTTTGTTGATTTTATGATTTTATGAACAAGAAATAAAACAAAAAACTAACTAAACTAAATCACTAATATACTAATTCTAACTACTATTCTAACTAAACATATATCTAACAAAACTACTAATAAATACACTAAACAACTTAACAAAAATAAATGACAAACTGACCTGGAAACGCTCTAGATTTGCCCTGTGTATGATGACTGTGCTAGCAGGTCAAAGGAAGGAAAATCGCACCAAATAATCCAAAATCTTCTCGTAAACGAAAAGCTGCAATGCTCTTTAAGTTGGTTTACAGGACAAACAAGACATAAAAATCACAACAATCATATGATTTATAAATCTCTACAATAAGGTAAACCTGTTATGCAAAAACTTATATGAAATAATTCAATTGGTGAAGAAGAGAAATCTGTCATTCACAAAATGAATCAAGTAGTTGTTGTATTTTTAAGTAATGGAAGAAATCAGATATGGATGAAACATTGATTAATACATATCATTTTACAAATGACTAAGATAGCTAAAGTAGTCATTAATCAAATGCAAAATTGATAAACATAAACATGAAACAAAAGATTGATATTATGAAAAGCAAAAGATGTAGCAGAACATCAACTTCTGTCTCTGTTTGTATTAGAAAGCCATATCCTTGTTCTCCCACGAATGAGGATGATCATTACTACAAAAATAATAAGTATTTATAAGTTTTCCACAGGGTAAAACCTCCCTGTGGAAGTTAAAACTGTTTACAAAAATCTGGGGATATATCCCATGTTTAACTAAACTAAGAAACTGAAATAAAAGTAAAATATCTAAATATCCCATAGACTGCCCATAAAGTCCCATGTAATTCGAATTCAGTTGAAAAGGGTCCAAAATAGACAAGTTAGAAGGATCTTTTATTGATAAATGATAGAAAATTTAATTCTATAGACTAGCTACATAATCCTTTGATTCTGTAGCTAGTCTAAAATAAGATACAGAATCATAATTGAAATTAATTGAAAATATTTTAAGGAGATTTAATTCAATTATCATCCAATAGCCATTCGAAAATGATTTATTCAATTGGAGCTTGATATACCATTCGAAATCAAAACAGAATCATAAAATCATTCGACTTTGTTCGTTTAATCACCACAGAACTGGGTCTAAAAGAATCATAACCAAACAGTTGAGAAGCCGTTTGATATCCAATGCAATCAATAAAAACAAATCTTATGCATTTGTTATGTCGTTTTACCAACAGGAGATATGATCAAATCGAACAGGATCATTTACAATTCATTATGGCTAAGACGACATAGAAAACGAAAACGTAACAAGGTGTATCAGAGTGTGTACGAGATATCCGATCATTCCTTTTTGCAAATTGGCGTAAGCAAGGTCGATTACATTCAAACGAATCGTAACCGAATTTGGTAAAAATAACACAGTTAATCAATTCATTTCATAACCAATCGAATCCAACAGTTGTGAAATCATTTTGATATCAATTGAAACGATTATAATCAAAACAAAATGGCAAGAAACTATTACGCTACCTTGTCAACAGGAAATATGACTTTGACAAGATCATTCCAATCGTTATGACTGAGTTGACACAACAAAACGGTTCATGCCATGAATAGATCAATTTAAACTCGGCGCGAAAATCAATTTAAAACAAAATCATAACAGGCTCGAACGATCGGCAATAGAATTCATAATTTGTTATGGCAAATTGGGCAAATGACTTTGATCAAAATGAAATCGTTCCAATCAAACGAATCAATTGGCCGGGGTTTGGCATAGTTTTCACGAATTGAATCCATTCCATGATTCGGGTGTGCATGCACAAGCTAAAATGAGCATATTGTTTTTATAAAAAAAGAGTAGTTCGTTTCCCAAATTAAAATAAAAGAGAGAAATATCTCACTTTTGAAAATTGTAAGACAGAGCATATCGTAACAACCAAACTCAATCAAATCGTTTACCAACCATAGCATATAGATCATAACAAAATCAAATCCGAGCATGATTGTGTTCTAAACTGAGTATGAAAAATTTCCTTTTCAAATCGGATACAAACCAATCCAGTCGAAGACACACTATTAATAAGGCAAACCAATCAATCAAATTCAAATGAGGACCACTCAAATCCAATCAAAATCTAATGATTTCTATACTGGGAATGATGAGATCGTATATCGGATCGAAATTTCTTTTTATTCAAAACAAAACTATATATACAATTATAACAGAGCCATTCAATATGTAAACATAGCTATTCGAAACATAATTGGACTCGTTATATTAACCTACATTATTTACAAAAAAAAATGACATCAAGTTTTCATACTTGTACAGTGATGAGACAACTTGATCAAGCTAATTTAGAGTTGACCACAACTGTGGCTGATTCAACGTTTTTGAAAAGGATCGAGCCTGTTGTCTTCTACTTGTTATCTGCTGCTTGGAGCTTGGCTTTTTGACCAGTTAGGACTGCAATTTGATCTTCCAGTGATTGAATCTTCGACTGGAGTATAGGAACATCAATATAATATCGTTCTAACCATGAGTCGCTTTGTTCATAGGGTGACTATGTAGGTTTCAAGGGTTTGGCCAAATGATCGAGGGTTTCACGAGGAAACTTAATACCCCGGTAGTTAGGGTCATTCTTTAAGATGGGGGGTAGGTTAGATACAAAATCATAAGGGGGCTCGGGACATAAACCCTACGAGTAGGGGTACTCGCATGCCAAGAAACGTTCAACACTAGAATCGAAATACTCACTCAGGATGATAGGGTTGGACTCGACAAAGGGTTTTGGTTTGTTTTTGGCCATTCTTGAAATGAGCCAGGCATTCCTTTTCCCTTTGGCATTAGCAGTAAGGTTTGCCTTTGGATTTTTGCTCATAGGCTTTTTAATGGCCTCTGCACTCTTAGTTACAGTGTTGGGTAAGTCACCACTAGGAGGGTCAACCGAGGGTTTAGGCAGTAGGAGATGTAAGGGTACAGGCGGTTCGGGCTTGGTTTCACTCACCACAGGTTTGTCAACCTGTATAGGGTTTGGATTTTCAAAGCCATTACTGGTGATGAAATCCCTCCAACTATCACCATGCGAACTCAAATGATAAACAACGATGAGCTTAATAAGCCCATGGTGGAACAGGCTGTTGTCATCCTGCTGCCTTTTATATCTTTTCGACAAATTATACAGGCTACGATGAAAGTAAAAAGGCATGTTTAGAGGATACCCTATAAAAATCATCAATAGACGCAGGTGGTAAAGGAATACAAGTCCGTATCGACCTTCACAGGTCAGGAACTGCTTGACTAGCATTAATAAATCGTGCCATCATGGTTTGAGCATAGATATGGGCATACCTTTGTCACAAGAGGTGACTTTGCATGATAGAAATAGCAGTGTCCATGGGACCTCCTCGACCTTTCAATTCTTGAACCAATGTTGTCCTGTGGCGGGTAACTCCATGGCAAGACTGATAAACTGTTCATCGATCTCTAACTGTATGTCCCCCACCTTGGCTCAACAACCATTGAAGGTTATGGAAAACTGTCATGCTACACAGAGGTTAAAACCCTCAAATCATTTCACAAAGGTAAGCCAACCATTTTTCTCCAAATCTTGGCGGGCATTGTCAAACATTAACAGAGCTTGGTTTCCATTGGGCTCAACTCGCATGACTGGTGCCATGGAGCTGAATACATGGTAAGGGAAGGGTTTGGATTCACCAACACACACAGGAGAAGAACTAGCCGAGCTAATAGAAATGAATGAGCAAAAGGGATAAGAATAAATGCGAGCATGCGAAGGTGGTGGAGTCTGTCATGCAAAATATTCATTACCCAAGTACAACCACCGATTTACATCACTGTTCAATTCATAATAGTAGTTCAACCATCAAGTCATGTGCCCAAATAATGAAATCAAATGAATATATACCAATGCGTGCAAATGTTATGCCATAGTGTTTAAACATCCGACATATAAATCAAAACCAAAGTCGACTATGCGCCAATGTATATAATCAAAAGTTTAACCAAGGTGCCAAAACGGTATTCATATAGTCGACAAGCCAAACGTTATGAAGAGATTCACATAAGGATTATATGAAAAGGCATATATATAAAAAACTTAATCATAACCCCTATGCATTTTCATAAAATCAATGATCAAGCAAGTCATATAAAGTGCAAATCCAAAGGCTAAATGCCTTACAAACTCAATAAAACAAAGTTATACAATCAATCGAAGTATGAGAACCAATCAAAGGATCTTGCCAGTCGTATAGTGATCAATAAAAGGTAAGCACAATAGGCATAATGACAAAAGAGATATTGACAGTTCAGATAATGATCGAGATACGTCTTCGAAAGGAGAAGTTTTCACGCTTATAGTCATGAAAACTTAATGAATACAAATGTGCAAATGTCGTTTATTTGAAAATTGCGACGAAAAACTTGATGTTTGCAAGACATAGGTGTAGGCAGCTTATAGGATCATGTAAAAATGTGATTTGGCTGCCAACAATGGCGACACACTGGTAGAAGCAGTTATCTTTGCAAAAGAAACAAGTTCAGATTAGGACAACAAAGAAAATTTGAACTCAAAAATAACAACTAGAAAATCATCCAACCATCATCATTAACCAATTATTCCAACGGTGTTTCCAGGAGCTGAAAACTGATAATAATCTTAAGATCAACAAATCACGATTTTAAAGATAAAAATCTCCAATACTGTTGGCATGGCCACTACTGCCAGCAGGCGTCCATAGCCTCGACAGGGTTGCCATTTAACCCACTCTGACATCTGTATCCTATTAAGAAGTTCTGGATCAGAATAGAGGACATTAAAGAGGTTTTTTTTCTTTTTTACAAATTTTCATATACCCGACATTGCTTCGCTGCCAGCTCGCCTGTTTAGTACCCCGACGAAGTTGTCTTAGTGCCATGCATGCATTTACCCGCTGCCAGCAGACCTGTTCAGTATCCCGGCGGGTTTACAAGCACTTCCCACAA
>JZKD02S2150365.1:92498-127064 GCA_000966675.3 Picea glauca
AACACCATTCAATTAATTAATATTATCTTAATGCCTTATAAGTGAGAGAATGAGTTGATTTTCTAATGGAGTATAACACTAGGTATTGAACGTTTTTAACTATGTTAAATTTATTTATATGTCGCATAAAATATCTATTATTACCTCGAGTTGTAATAAATGAAATTTCAGTCAATTTTGTTAAATGAATATTGCTTTAATACAAAATAGTCTCGACAAATTTTATCTCTGATAATAGATCATGGGAGTGGCATTTCCATTATTTTTATGTAATCACCGCCATCAAAGAATCGACAAGTTTCATCTTAGATGATAAAATGGTGGGGATTTGCATTTCATTATGTTTATATAACTTATGTTATAAAATTTCTTACGATGAGCACCTGTTCTTAAGTTCCAAGTGTTTGCAAGGATAGTAGCTAAGGAATGGGTTAAATCTACTCCCGTAGTGCGAGAAGATAGATCAAAATGAATATTCTTGTTGCCTTCGAGGAGTTTTCTTACATTTAGTGAGAATGTTAGTGAAGAGTTTTCTTATTGTCTTGTTTAAAAAAAGAAAAATTACCACTACTATATTCACTTATATTTATGTTTTAACGAAGGGGTCATTACACATGGTATGTTCAACCTTGCGACATTGGACCGGTACGCCTTCCACTATGTTAAATAAATGATTAAAATTACATCGCTAATTAAATTTTGAACTTGTACATGCACGTAATCATGGTTAGAGGATGCGGTGGAAGTAGATGACATGGTGTTGGCGTAAGAGGTGTGACACCTCCAATAGTATCCACTCCAAAGGTGTCTAACCACAAAGGAGATGAGAATATTAATAAGAAGGAGCAGGTTGTTGTGGTGGATGTGGTAGGTATGATGAGATCCTTCCAAAGTATGTCAAAGGCGTTGATCAAATACCTGGATTGAGAGGAGGGAAGAGTGTTTATACCCATTGAGGGTTCCCAGCATGCTCCATCTGGTAGTAGTAGTAGTATGTACAAAAAACTCGATAAGGTGAAGTTTCTTGAGTTTATGGGTGTCGTGGATGGCTCAGCCACCGAGGCATGGTTGGAGAATATGGATATGTGCTTCACACTTTGTGATTACACCTTAAACATGAAATTTTTCATGGTGGTATTTCAGTTGAAAGGGATTTCTCTTCTATGGTGAAAGACACTCCTACCTCAACTAAACATGGTCGTCGAAGACGTGTCATGGGAGTTGTTCATGGAGCAGTTTCAAGAGAGGTACTTGTTTGAGGATTTCATTGAGTGTTAGCTTAATGAATTCAATGCATTACAATAGGGTGGTCATATGGTTCAACAATATGAGGCCATACTCATGGATCTACTTAGCTATGATCCACATATGAACAGGATCCTAATAGCATCACACACCATCCAGACAGACTTCAGGACATTGAGATACACCTAGACAACCTATGTTCACGAAGCCACAATGGAAGACTCCTATGTAGAGGACCCCAACAGCAACAACAACTTCATTTGTAGCATCAATAATAGTTTAGGCCTGTTCAATAGAACAAACTAGGATCACATACTATTAGGATCAAACTAGCAGCACTAGACCGAAGACTAGATGTTGGACATGTGGAGAGCCACATTACCAATGAGACTATTTGATTGACAAGGCTAGAGTAGAAAGATCATCAAGACCCACTATAGTTGGAGATTTGGGCAAGGCCCATAGGATACATGGAACAATGAACAATCGCCAGGTTGAGCACCAGTCCACTATGCTCAAAATGTTAGGTAGAATTGCTGACCAAAATTTTGGCATTTTGATAGATCCAGGTGCTATAGAGAGATTTATTTCTAGTGAAACACTAAAGAGAATTAAGGTAAAGGAATTCGAGAAGGACGAGTTTAGATATGGAGAAATGACATCGGGTGCCAATTAGAAGGTTGTAGGAAAGGTTATGGACTATAGAATTAACTTAGGATTTTTTTTAATGAAGGCCAACCTATATGTCACAATCTTAGGATATTATGACATAGTGATTGGTATGGATTGGTTGGAATCATAGATGATTTTAGGGGCTAAATTTCTACAATGGGATAATTTTTCATGGTTTTTCCCAAAACAAGATTCACCAATTTCCACTTTTTCTAAAAATGATTCACCCAGAATTCCATAGAATAAAATTAGTTTACCTTAAAAATCGCCAAAATATTATAGAAACTATATAAAATCCTTAGAAATTTGAATATTTTTATAGAACTATCGCTAAACATTTTACATTTTTCATATTAAGGACTAGTAAGATTAGCCCGTGTTTCTACATTTTAATATAAATTTCCATCCTTAAAATTATCCTTGGTTGGAATCGCATGATGCGATACTTAACTGTAAGACAAAATAGTTAAGTTTGATAGATGATTTGGGACATAATAGAGTTATTGTAGGAAGGAATCAAGGGGTATCCTTGAGATTTATTTCTTCCCTACAACTACATAAGAGTATACACAAGGGGTGCAAGCTTTATGCAATCTTAGCGCTAAACTAAAATGGTTACGCAAAAAGATTATAAAACCTTCCTATAGTGCAAGAGTTTGCAGATGTGTTTCTAGAAGAGTTACCAAGTTTACCACCCGAAAGAGAGTTGGAGTTTACAATAGAATTGAAACCTAGAACCGAACCTATAGTGAGAATGCCTTACTGAATGTCAATGCCTGGATTTCAGTAGTTGAAAATTCAATTGATGAATTGTTGGACTTAGGACTTATACATCCAAGTGTGTCACTTTGGGGTGTGGCAGTTATTTTCATGAGAAAGAAGGATGGATCATGGATACTTTGTATTGACTTCTGCCAATTAAACAAAGAGACAATCAAGAACCAATATCTGTTTCCAAGAATAGACGATTTATTTGATCATACGAAAGGAGTGATGGTTTTTCAAAGATTGAATTGAGATCGGGATATCACCAATTACGGATTAAAGAAGAAGATATCCCTAATACCTTAAGACGAGGTTAAGACACTATAAGTTTACAGTTTTACCATTCAGATTAACGAACACCCCAGGAGTATTCATGATTTTGATGAATGGGGTGCTCCATGAATAATTCGATAATTTTTTTCAATTATTTCTTGATGACATACTGATTTATTCTTGAACAAAAGAAGAGCATGTCAAACATTTAAGATTGGTCCTGAAATGTCTACGAGAAAACAATTTGTACAGGAAACTATCAAAATGTTTGTTTTACCAATCAAAGATTCATTACTCGCGACATATCATATCTAGTGAAGGTATCAATGTGGATCTAGTGAAACTAGAGGCTATTATGGAATGGGAAACACCAACAAATGTATAATAAGTACGTAGCTTTATGGGTTTAGCAGGATATTACCGATGGTTCTTCAAAGATTTTTCATATATAGAAAATCTAATCATGGAATTGTAGAAAAAGAAAAAGAAGTTTGTATGGACTGAGAAATGCACAAAAGAATTTCAAAATCTCAAATAAATGTTGAAAATAGCGCCAGTACTAAAGGTCCCTGACATAGAAAAATAATTCTTAGTATGCACAGACGTATCCAAGGAAGGTTTAGGCGGCGTTTTGATACAATATGGTTGAGTGATCACTTGCATTTCAAGGAAAATGAGAAAGCATGAGGAGAACTATGCAACACACAACCTAGAGTTATTGGAAATTGTATATGCTTTGAGAGTTTGGAGAATGGTGGGCTCCAAATATGCCATATTTTCTACCATGTAAAACCTCCATTCATAAGCCATATTCTCACACTATTGATACATTTTATAGCCATTATTCCGTCACTTACCACTAAATACATCCATTTTAACTTGTGGTTAATAGTGTTGTTTTCTTGTATTTTTAGTGATTAAATATTTTTTTAATGTGATTTTATCGATGATGGTTTAGTCATATGTTTCTATGTCCAAGAAACATGTTCCTGCACTAGGATTAAACATGATTCCTGCACTCCCATACTAAATCCGGTACCAGAACATTCTTCCGACACCAGCACATTCAACATTCCCACAGATCAAATGCCTTCTTCAAGTATTTTTAGTATTCCTCGTCAAGCTCCATTTTCCGTATACAAGCTCAAGGATAGGCCATAATTTTAAGTATGCAACAATAAACAAAACTAAGGTAAAAACATGTTTTGGGTATCTGCTTAATTTATTAAAGATAAGGGAAATCACTAATTATGATTACTCTTAAAGGTTACCCTCATTTATTATGATTAATTCTTTCCATACCCATAATTAAATCCTACACCTATGTCCATAATCATTCCATTAATTATTCATGCCAATTTATATGCTTTCTCACTAAGTTTATAAAATACATTATGTTAAGACTTAAAAATAATTATTCATTTTATTATTAAAATGAATATCCATTCATCCACCTCATTCCCGAAATATATTTAAACTTAAATCCATAAAATATATTAATTCACTATTTTTTTTAATCTTAAAGAGAAAATATAATGATTTAATTAATTTCCCAAGTCTTTAATTAATTATCTAGAATGCCCTAAATGTTTTTAACTAATGATGTTTTGTGCAAAGTATATCCATGGATCTAGTGCTAAATATTCCACGTGGATTTCAAAGAGGATGGGCTCAAAATTGTGGCTATGCAAAATCTCCAATTAGTTATCAAGTATCCACAATTGATTGCAGTCATCAAAGAACAAATAAGAGATGTGAGTTATTGACAAAGAGTTTGTGCCTCCAAGCTCCAACATGACACCAAAGTTTGGTTAAAATAGACACATAGCTCCAAATAAAGAAACATGTTGGGATATCGTTGGGAAGGTTCCTATGTTTAATTTTAAATTATGCATTTTCTATGTTGAGCTGAAACCCTATCAAAACAAATCAAGTTTGTTCATCGCCTAGGATGGAATGTTGTTGAGGCAGTTCAATTTAGATATTTCCCTCTTATGTATAAATACAGTGGATATTACAATAGAGGGGGGAATTATTATTGTATTAAGCAAGAGTTGAGCACTATTACATTGAAAGAAATATTTTATGATTAATGAAGAATTTATTGATCGCTGGCATTCTAAGATTCATTTCGATCTAAGTTATCTTCTCTAGGAATTTTTTCCGGGTTGGGAAGGGCCCATAGATTCTGTAACATCCTGGCCATTTTATTTATTAATTAGATTTGTGTTTGTTTATTTTTTGTTGTTTTTATTTATTAATTAGATTATTGTTTTGATTAATTATTGTGTGCGTTTAATTTCGGTTTGAATTATTTTAATTTAATAATCTCGTGATATTTCTTCTGTATACTAATTTCATATCCCTCATCATCATATCCATGCTGCTAATTCTTCCATTACTCCTCTACGCACACCTCCAATCCACTTCCATCACGTTGACGACCTCATAATATAATGTTGCATATTTCTGAAGGACCTCTGCAAATCACTTTAATTATTTATGTGTCCCATTCTTCAACATTTCATTTTACCTTCTACTCACCATATTCCTTTAATACTGCAATTAGCTTCGTAAATATTCATTTCGGGTTGAATCCGTACATAGGTTTGAAGTTTTATGAAGGTTTGTATTGTGGGGATGATATCTAATTTCTTTTATATTGTTTGTTTAATAGTTTTTTTGTTATATCCATTACATTACGCCATATGCATTACATTATTATTTGTTTTTTGTTTTTGTCCTTCGTTAATCATTATTAATAATGTTTGATTGTTAATACATGTGTAAAATTTCTTTATTATATATATTGTTTTGTTATAACCCTTTTTTTTATTGTTGTTTATTCATTATAAATTCATAATATTTTGTTAATAGAAATAATGTGTTGTTACAGGTTCATATTATTTTGCTAATCATTTATTTAGAAGTGTAATTGTTATGTTGATTGTAATGTTTTGTTAATATTGTTATAATATTTGTTTTATGTTTGTTATATCATTTGTTATGTTGTAATTATGCATTGTTTTATTCATTAGAGTTTTGTTAACTATTGCTAAATGTTATTAATATGTAAGTGTGAATGCAACTTTAAATGGAAGATCCATACAAAGAAATCTCATTCTTGTACATAAATCCCATACCAACATATTCATGTACCTAAACAAAATTAATCCCATACTGACACATTCATTTTCGTACATAAACAAAAATAACTTTTTATTCTTGGGTGAAGCGTCGAGGAAGATCTCATTTGAATGGTTTGGATTTAGACTTCATTTTCTACTTGTTTGATTGTTTTCCCCTTTAGCTAGTTTGCTTCAAATTAAAGTATCCTGCACTTTACTTCCCGCACTTGGTTTTCTTTCACGTACCTTTAATTCCTTGCACTTTGATTTCACATAGCTTCAATCACCAATGAAAGAGTAAAATCCTAACTAGTGAGATATGGATTTCTTGTAATATGCTTCAACCCGAGGTATTAGTGTACTTCATGTCAATTGAATTCATTCTTGCTTGCTTGTTTTGTTTGTTACATTAAAGTGTGGTTTGCTAGCATTGGGCTAGAATAGATTCCAATCCTTCACATATTGTGCTTGTACCTCTAAGTATGCGAATCCCTTGTTGAAAATTTAATGTTGAGAATTAATAGTACATGTATTTAGCCCCACATTTTTAGCGTCGTTTTTGGGGAGGTGCTAAAAGGATTGACGTCTAGGTAGGTAGGTTGCCTTTAAAATTAAACAGCGTGGTGGAGGAAGACTGTAAGACAAGAGCTAAGAACTTGCACATCCAATATAGTGGGTCTATACCCAAATATAGGTTTATTCTTTATGCAAGTGTGTTTACGTTCCTACAAGTGTGTTTACTTTCCTACAAGTGTGTTTACTTTCCTGCAAATGTTCTTTCCTTGTATGCAAGAGTGTTTATTTTATAAGTTGATTTCTTTCTTTCAAGTTTGTTTCCTTTTCAATTATGCAATTAGGTTCAATTTATTCATTCTATATTTCATTTTTTTTCTAATTACTCATTTTTGGTGTTATAAGAACCCCATGCATTAATCCATGTGTGAAATAGGACCCATCAACCAACAAAATAGATTCAAAGATGAACAAGAGTTTGGAAGAACTCTCTCAAATCCTACCAAGAGCTGGGATCTTTGCCTCTCAGGAAGAGAAAATCTTGACAATAGTCCATAACCTAGTTGCATATCCAGATGTAATAGAAGAACAAGAGTTCCATGAGCCACATCCATAAGAATATCTAGAAGCCTCTTCTAATCACCTTTGCCAACCTGTAAAAGAGAACAGAAAATCATGGACCGCATTCGATGGAGAACAACCATTAGAACCGGAGATTGAGGAGTTCTTAACATGTCTCTCTGAATATCCTCTGAGAACACAAGATACCAATCATCTAAAAGAAGACGATATGTATAGCATGGTAGAGGAGGATATATAGAGTGGTCCAAATGACAAAGTGAACCAAGGACATCATGACTATATTGAACGTTGGTTCCAGGAAACTATGAGATTGAAGCACCACTCCCTTCTTCAACAACTCTTTACATCATATCATTCAATGTGACTCATATCTGATACGCTGGTATACTTTAAAGCACATTTTTCAAACTTGAGTATGAATATGTTTGTCATCTTTTTATGCACATGGTTACATTAGAAATATTCTTACACGTGAAATATGGTTTCTTGTTCTTATATAGAATAAAGTTAAAGTTGCATGTTAGTTAACTTAGTTCTAAATAAATGCAACATATTTTCATGTTTCTTTCCAAATAAATGAACTAATATGAAGATAATATTGATGACCTAATATCAGAAACTAAAACAACTTAGGATATGTCTTCTTATTACATACATATTTCTGATTATTAATAATAAAAGTTGCTCATAAGACTAATATTTAAAATATTATGGGGATTCACAAAAATTTTAAGGTCTACATGATACTTATAATGATTCCCATAGGTAACTTGTACATCCTAGTTTCAAATTAGGACTTGTTATTCAAGCATTCTTATCAAATAGTAGAAGAAGAGTGAATAAAACTTCTACTTGTGAGGGAACGCTACCATAATATTATATGAAGAAGATGAACTTAGGGACTAGAGGAACCTTTAGGTAATTATCTCATGACCTCATCCACCACACATTAAGTAAGTTTGACCATGATATGTCTTTGGAATTATCTAAATACATAAGTCTATTTTTCATGCAAACAATCTTTTATGGGCAATCTATAAAATATCTTCCAACCCAATACCATCCCATCCCATACAAAAGGTTTTCAGAGCTACTTCCCCATTCACCCATGCGAAAGAAATTTGTAAATTTTATCTTAAGGGTAAAGTTTGGGACAATATATTCTAATGGAAAATGGGTATAAGAGGCTAACCCATCGAGATACTGAACAGGTCAGCTGGCAGTAGGTTGCATCCTATCGTATGACTAGGCAAACCCATCAGGGTACTGAATAAGCTCGTGGGGAATGGGGCATTCTTCCTGGGGGGGATATTTATTAGTAACCAAAATTACCCCATCAGAGTACTAAACATGCTTGTTGGAAATGGGTTCTTATTTTGATGTCCTTCATTATGCCTAATCTATATTTGTCTGTATGAACGATATACTTGTGTAAATCATTAATAAGAAGAATGCGTGGTTGAACTAAATATTAAATAAAATTCATCTATTTGAAATTTGAGAATGACCCTAAGTTGATATTACGACCTTGTCATCCAATTCATACTATATCTAGGATGTCACTGTCCTAGAAGTGCGAGCCATAAGTATATAAATCTAATGAACTCAAATGTGAACCTTATCAATATTACTTGGACAACAGTAAGTCTTTGAAGGATTAAAGAAGGACGTCTGGTTTCCTGTAGGATTTTCATCCATTAAATACCACTTATCTCCTCATGTTCTCCTATTTAAGGAGGAGAGAAAAAATCCCTTATCATAATTTACATGGCTTCCTGAGCAAAAAACTGTTAATGAATGGTGCACTCATATATAATAAGTAATTTGAGAGTTTTCTTTATGCTTGTAACATTTTAAAGTAAATTTCATTTCCAAATTTATAAGCATGAATAAATTTTCAGTTTTGGTTATTTCTTTAACATCAATGTTTATTTCTTCTCTCATAATGACAATATTGGTTTATTTCTTTTAGATTTTTCTGTTTTGGTATTACTGGTACAAAGACCTGTAGGTTCTTGTCCCAACAATACAAAAATTTAACTCTTTTTCAAGGGTAATTTTTGTAGGATGTTTTCAGTGCCTCTTAGCCTTGGCATCTTTAGCCTTCAGTCAACATGCACTAGCTCCACATAGTCCTCTTTCATCTTGCAACAGCTTGTTTCCTTGTTTCCAAGTTTCTTGTAGGAGTGTAACATCTCGCTCTGGTGCACACTTGCTTGCAAGTGATCTGGATTATTATGCTATTAAAACCTTTGACTTTGATTATGATGCATTATGGGTTGATGACATGTTGTTTTACTACATTGACATTGACAGGTGCTATTGACTCGATTTTTCTAAGTGTGCAGGGTTTTGGACCTTGAGGATGCCGAGGCATCGATGGAACTCCTTGGACTTCGGATTGATTCAGGGAGTGTGCCATTGGGGTTTGACTGTTTTATTGTGATATTAGTGCATATGACTGGATGATATGACATGGATATGTTCTGACATGATTTGTTGATGATGCAGGATAACGATAGCTTGCCAACCGGACTCACATATGGACTAAAGCGGTCTAACATGACTACTAGAGAGGTTGAGGGAGAGGTGTGGAAAGTAGCCTTGCCACAGCCTACTAGCACTCCCACCGTGGCTCGAATTGTAGTTTAACGATTACCTAATTAGAGAGGACCCACGATGCCATGAGGGAAGACTGCGACAGTTGCTCATGATGATTCTAATGGGCACACAATAAGGTGGGGGACTTATTCCTTAGAATCCCTTAGTCTTCCACAAGTTCACCTAGCAGAGTGTTGTCTCCAGGGGTTATTGATGTCTACCAAATCAGTCAAGAGGTGAGTGGCACCCTTGGAGCATGTAGTGTGTCCTGAAGGGCACGTCACACAAAGAAACAAATAAGGTGAGTGGCACCCTTGGAGCACCTAGTGCATCCTGAAGGGCACGTCGCATTGTTGATGATAGAGGGATGAACCTATATGGACCTAAGAAAAATAACATGTTAAGTAATTTTAAAACACTTCCCTAATTAAATGTTGCCCGGTACAAAAATTAAGGCCTAAGTCTAAATTATGCTAGTGGTTGAACCTTGTCTTCTCTAAAAAAAAATAAAAAAAAAATAATAATAATAATAAAAATAAGCAGGTTCTCCACATGGAGGTAGACAATTGGGTGCATCCACACCTGAGGGGTCTAACCCACAGGGAGATGAGTAGGTTCTCAAACAGGAAAAGATAGTAGTTGGTGATGTAGTTGAAATGATGAGATATTTTCAGCGTATGTCTGAGGCTCTGATCGACTGTTTGGACAGAGATGAGGCCAGGGTGCTTACACCCACTGAGGTTCCATCGCGCACTTTGGTTAGTACTGGTAGCGTTCACCGTGAACTCAAGAAGGTCAAATTTCCTGAGTTCTTTTGTGCCCCAGACGACGCAGCCACCAAGGCATGGTTGGAGAACATGGTGATGCGCTTCGCACTTCATGATTATACCTCCAACATGAAGGTCTGCGTGGCAGTCTTTCAACTGAAGGGGAGCACTATTCTATGGTGGAAGACACTCCTACCATAGCTAAACATGGCCGTCAAAGACGTGTCATGGGAACTGTTCGAGGAACGGTTCAGAGAGAGGTACCTGTCAGAGAAATTCATTGAGCGTCAACTCAATGAGTTCAATGCCTTACGATAGGGAGGATGTATGATGCCCAAGTAAGAGGCCCGTTTTATGGAGCTGCTCCGGTATTCTCTGCACCTTAACATTGAGAAACTTAAGGTCAACAGGTTCATGTTCGGCCTTAATGATAGCCTACGTGCAAAGGTTAGGATTTTGATGCCTCAAACCTTGCATGATGCCTTCCAAAAGGCCCTCATAGTAAAGGAGGAGCTTATCAGTGGGGGTCAGACTAGGACTCCAGCGAGACCAGCAGGGCACGTTTCATTTGGAGCACAGCAGCATCAGACACCAATGAGACATACGCCAGGATATCATGGCTTCTAGAGGGGATCCACTTTCACTACACCTCGGCGACCGATGCCTCAGCAGCGAACACCTTATTGGGGACCACATCATCAGCAATAGCAGTTTAGGCCTGTTCAGTAGAATAGACGAGGGATCCAGGCTGGTGGGCCGTCATCTTCTACTTTGGGTACCAGGACTACTGGGCCAACGAAGGGGTGTTGGACATGTGGGGAGCCACACTACCAATGTGATTGCCTAGTGGAGATGACTAGAGCTTCCAAATCAGCCAGACACACTACCGTGGGAGATATGGGAAAGGCACATTGGATTCATGCAATGGTGAATAATCGCCATGCAGAGCATCAGTCGACTGTGCTTGAGATGATAGGTACCATCACTGACCAGACCCTTAGTATTTTGATAGATCCCAGTGCTACTGAGATTTTCATTTCTGGTGCAGCGTTAAAAAGGATTAAGGTAAAGGAAGTCGAACATGACGAGTTTAGCTTCGTAGAGATGGCTTCGGGAGCCAAACAGAAGGTTGGAGGAAAGGTTACAGGTTATGTCCTTAACCTAGGAGAGTTTTTCACCAGGGCCAACCTATACGTCATGATCCTAGGATCTTATGATGTCGTGATTAGTATGGATTGGTTGGAATCGCATGAGGTGATACTCAAGTGTAAGACAAAATGGTTGAGCTTGGTCAATGACGAGGGACAAAGATGTGTGATTGTAGGATGGAACTAGGGAGTTTCCCTGAGGTTCATCTCTTCCTTACAACTATGGAAGAGTATGCGCAAAGGGTGGAAGCTTTATGTGATCATTGCGATAAATGAGAAGGGAGTAGCAAAAGGTCTAGAACACCTTCCGGTGATGAAAGAGTTTGCAGACGTATTTACAGAGGAGTTACTTGGGATGTCGCTGAAGAGGGAATTGGATTTTACCATAGACCTAAAACCAGGGACTGAACCAATAGCAAGAACACCTTATCGTATGTCGACCCTGGAGTTACAAGAGTTGAAAATGCAACTGAAGGAGTTGCTGGACCTGGGACCGATACGTCCTAGTGTGTCACCGTGGGGTGCACCTGTTATTTTCATACAAAAGAAGGATGGATCATGGAGGCTCTGCATTGACTACCATCAATTGAAAAAGGCCACGATCAAGAATCAATATCTGTTGCTGGGAATTGATGATCTTTTCGATCAAATGAAGGTGCGACGGTGTTCTCCAAGATCGATTTGTAATTAGGGTATCACCAATTATGGATCAAGGAGGATGACGTCCCTAAGACCGCCTTTAAGACAAGGTTTGGAAATTATGAGTTTACTATTTTACCGTTTGGACTGAAAAATTCCCTAGGGGTATTTATGAGTTTGATGAGTGGGGTGTTCCGCGAGTACTTGGACAAGTTCATCCAAGTATTCATGGACGATATTTTGTGTTACTCTTGGATGACGGAGGAGCATGATGAGCACTTTCACTTGGTACTACAGTGTCTGCGAGAGCGCAAATTGTATGGGAAGTTGTCCAAATGCTCCTTTTACCAATCGAAGATTCACTACTTGGGGCATGTCATCTCCGGTGAAGGCATCGCCATGGATCCAGCAAAGGTTGAGGCTATTATGGAATCGCCTGCGCCGATGAATGTCCCAGAAGTATGTAGCTTCATGGGTTTAGCAGGATACCATCGATGGTTCAACGAGGGATTTTCGAAGATAGCAAATTTGATCACGAAATTGCAGAAGAAAAACAAGAAGTTTATTTTGACCGAGAAATGCACGAAAGAATTTCGGAGGCTTAAGGAGTTGTTGACAACGACACCGATACCAAATGTCCCTGACATGGATGCGGACTTCTTGGTATGCACAGATGCAACCAAGGAAGGCTTAGGCGGAGTCTTGATGCAATATGGACGAGTGATCGCTTACATTTTGAGGAAACTGAGAAGGCATGAGGAGAATTATATGATGCACGATTTGGAGTTATTAGCCATTGTATATGCATTGAAGGTATGGAGACACTGCCTTGTTGAACAAAAAATTGAACTAAAGTCTGACCATTGTGGACTACAACGCTTATTTACGCAAAGTGACCTGAACGCGCGACAACGACATTGGTCGGAATTGCTTATTGAGTACGACTTTGAGATTACTTACATAAAAGGAACAATGAACCGAGTGGCAGATGCATTAAGGCAAAGACCAGGCATCTTTTCGGTGCTGCCTCTTCAGACGAATCTACGTGAAAATATTCTAACTTTACAGCATGATGATGAATGGTACAAAGAGGTCGAGGGTTTTATCGGACAAAACACAATGATGGTACCACAATTTGAAGGATTTTCATTTGATAGCAATGGTTTATTGAGGTTTAAAAATCATATCTACGTACCGTTGAACGATGAGTTGAGGATGTTGATCCTGAACGAGGCTCATAGAGCAGTTTACATACGTCACCCAGGAGTCATAAAGATGAGGGTAGACCTTAAACCCTTATTCTTCTAGAAGGGAATGAAGGAAGACATAGTCAACTATGTGGCTAGATGTCTATAATGTCAGTAAAAAAAGGATGAACATAGACACCCAATAAGATTACTACAACCACATGCTATTCCAGAATCAAAATGGGAGGTTATTTCAATGGATTTTATTGTTGGATTGCCACTGACGGAAAGGAGACATGAATCGATTTTTGTAGTAGTAGACACTCTAATGAAGAGTGCTCACTTTATTCCTGTGCGTACGACGTATCAAGAACTTGACATAGCTAGAGTTTTCATCAGTGAGATTGTGAGGCTACATGGCGTACCTAAGAGGATTATATCTGATTGAGGCTCGGTGTTTACTAGATGATTTTGGACGAGTTACCAAGAGGCCTTGGGAACCCAACTTAACTTTAGTACCACATATTACCTGGAGACTGACGGGTAGACCGAATGAATGAACCAAACCTTGGAAGACATGTTGTGCATGTACGTGATGGACCAAAAAAAGTGTTGGGAGGAATTCGTGCCACTGGTAGAATTCTCTTACAACAACAGTTACCAGAGCACCATGAAGATGGTGCCTTTCGAGTTTCTTTACGGGCGACTGTGTCAGATGCCTTTGAGTTGGGATCGGCTTGAGGATAGAGTCCTGGTGGGACCAGAATTGATCCAAGTAATGGAAGAACAAATGCAAACAATAAGACAAAGGATAAAAGAAGCACATGATCGACAGAAGAGTTATGTCGATGCACATATTGTCGACCATAGTTACGAGGTCGACGATCGAGTCTTCTTGCAGGTTAAACCGCATAAGACTTCGATCAAGTTTTGGAAGGGAGATAAACTCTCTCATAGGTTCATGGGACCTTTCGAGATTGTGGAGAGAAAGGGGCCCATGGCCTATCAACTAGCCTTTCTTGATTCTTTGAGGCATATGCACGATGTTTTTCATGTATCTGTTTTGAGACATTATATTAGTGATTCTACACATGCTATTGACATGAGTTCCTTGCATGTATCGGATGAGGGAGTGCTCACGGTTGAGCTAGTCCGCATATTGGATCATCATGTTCAACAGCTACGATGTCAAATGGTAGATTAGGTCAAGGTCTAGTGGGGCAATTATAGTCCGCACTCGGTGACCTGGGAGGATGCATATGATATGCACCAAAAATTCACATTTTTGTTTGAGAGATAGACACATGATACTGTGATACACTTTATTTCAACATATATACTGTGAAACTTCAGGATGAAGTTTAGACCAAGAGGGGGTGTATGTAACATCCCACTCTAGTGCACTGAGCGAACTTGTTCTTTGAGGACACTTGCTCGCAAGTGATTTGGATTATTATGCTATTAAAACCTTTGACTTTGATTATGATGCTTTATGGGTTGATGACATGTTGTTTTACTACATTGACATAGGCAGGTGCTATTGACTCAGTTTTGCTGAGTGTGCAGGGTTTTGGACCTTGAGGATGCCAAGGCATCGATGGAACCCCTTGGACTCCAGATCGAGTTAGGGAGTGTTCCATTGGGGTTTGATTGTTTTACTGTGATAGTAGTGCATCTGAATAGATGATATGACATGGATATGTTCTGACATGATTTGTTGATGATGTAGGCTGACGATAGCTTGCCGACCATACTGACATATGGAGTAAAGGAGTCACACATGACTACCAGAGAGGTTGAGGGAGAGGTGTGGAAAGCAACCCTGCCACATCCTACTAGCACTCCCGATGTGGCTCGAACTATAGGTTAATGATTACCTAGTTCGAGAGGACCCACGATGCCATGAGGGTAGACTGTGACAGTCGCTCATGATGATTCTAAGGGGTGCGCAATAAGGAGGGGGCCTTATTCCTTAGAAGCCCTTAGTCTTCCACAAGTTCACCTGGCGGAGTGTTGACTCTAGAGGTTTTTGATGTCTACGAAATCAGTCAAGAGGCGAGTGGCACCCTTGGAGCATGTAGTGCGTCGTGAAGGGAACGTCATGCAAAGGAACAAATGAGGCGAGTGGCAACCTTGGAGCACCTAGTGCGTCTTGAAGGGAACGTCACATTGTTTATGATAGAGGGATGAACCTAGATGGCCCTAAGATAAATAATATGTTAATTAATTTTAAAACACTTCCCTAATTAAATGTCGCCCAGTACAAAAATTAAGGCCCAAGTCTGAATTACGCTAGTGGTTGAACCTTGTCTTCTCTAAATAATAATAATAATAATAATAATAATAATAATAATAATAATGACTTAAATAATAATTTTGACCTTCGTTAAATCTTGTAACATGAAGGGAGTAAGAAATTAAGTTATTCATAAAAATAAAATCTGTGGTAATAAATGTAAAAAGTGGAATTAATTATTTTATCTTTTTGTTAAAAAAAAAAAAAATACTAATTAAATGATAAAAGGGAAAAGGGGTTAAATTCCACACCTGCCTTTTTGAGTTCTAATTAAAAGGGAAAGAGGGAAAATATTAAAAATTAGGAAACTAGGAAAAGAGGTAACATAAATAGGGAAAAAGGGGGACTTAAGGGAAAAAGCGAAAGTCAACTTAGTAAAGAATCTACCATTTAAGAGCTTTCTAATTCTAAACTGAATTAGCAATTTCATAATAGGGAAAGCCTTTAAAACCTGTGAGGTAATTTGGGGACACCTAGGAGTGATTCTAGGAGTAACTCTAGGTGGGTAAGGGAAATAAGATAATTAACTAATTAAAGAAATTAATTAATGGAGGAATGTAGGGGATGGGTGACACTTGTACGGAGAAGAATTTTTAGGAAATTATTTTAAAAACTTTAATTGAATGATATTTTAGGAAATTGAGGAAGTGGGGAATTCTATATAATGAAGGAAGGAGAAGGAGAAAGGGGATCTTTTGTTTGCGTAACATTACGCTGCAGAAATATCTACTTGACTGATTTACTTGTGGGAGTTGGGGATACCTAGCTCGGAGAGGAGTGGTAGCTCGGCCTTGCGAGGTGAGCTAGGGGCTAAGGGGGAAGAAGAGTACCCCTAGCATTGGCTAGGAGGTACCACTAAAGTCTCGACAGTCGACGAGTGGGAGTTGCACGGAGCGCGCGGATGTCACTTGGAGCGGGCGAACATGCAATGGTATGCTTCCTTCGTTTGAATGGTAGAATGTGGTAAGTTTTATGATTGGGTATGCATGTTGATTATGTAAGTAGATTGGATGTATAGATTGATAGCTAGAATTTTCTTAGCCTAGCTCTTGGGTTTTCGTTTCCTATGGCCTTATTTTCTCACATGTCGTGACTGCCCTGTGGTGTTGATTATGACCTGGAGGTTGTTTAGTCTTCGTCTCTAGCTCATCAATCCTCGCCTAAGCAGTTGGCCAGGAGCCTGATCTACGGTCATCGCCTTAGTGTTAAAAGACCTATGGATCTCAACGCCCTTCTTTTCTATACAAGGATGGTGATGCGAAGTTGAACCTTTAGCTGTCTACCTTTGTTGATGTCCATGACTGATTGTTTGACTTCCGTCTTCCGGTATGGCCTCTGCGTATGGATTATCTTGCTTCCTTGATTGTTTATTTTTTTGTGCATTGACTGATAGAACCCTGCGATCCCTTCGATGAGTTATCCTTATGGTGTTGGAGTTCTCACTGTTGTCTGCACTGTATGGGTATTCTGGCTGGAAAACGAATTGACCTTGTGTCTGTGTTTTTTTTCATTTGGTATTCTGGCATTGGACAGACTTATTGAGTTCCTTTCTGCATTTTATATTGGCAACCTAAAAATGGGATAACAATTAATTATTCTAAAGTCTGTGTTTTATTTGGGGACACCGAATTGGTTAAGCGTTCTGTGTTATTTCTCTATTTGCAATGTTTTCCAGTTTTGTTTTGGATCCTTCTCTTGCTTTTAATGGTTAAGGGTGAAGTTATGCCCTGCAGTTATCTCACACCTAGTTGGTGTTTCATTCTACCCAAATCTTATCTTAGTGCAGGTTCGGTTCCCGGATTATGCAAGTGCTTAACTTCTCTTTTCGTGTAGTTTTTTTTTGTAATATGAATAATAGTTCCACTCCAGATATAAACTCCTTACCTGGGCACTCCACCCATCTCCCAACCTCTAATTTCTTAGCATGTGACTCGTGACCTAGCAGTAGCTACTACTCAGCCATTACAGGTGTGAACGTGGATTGATTGACAACTTCACATTTTTGGGGTTATGCAACTTATATGTGTCTTCCCGCGTGATCACCATAGGCTGGGAAACAACCCAACTTTTGTAGCTCTCACATGTGGCTCGATGGTAAAATATTTTGTTAATTTGGACAGGGTCATGGAATCCATTCCAACGAACCCTCCTTCATTGGCATCGATTATGCGTTTGGCGCATTAAATATGGATTAGTTATTATAGCGTATGGCAGAGGGATTCGATCTATGGTTAGAATAACCATAGTGTAATTTTTGAATAGTATGGTGGGATAGCATGAATAGCATCACAATTTTCGCCTGAATGGTTTACATTATTAACCAGGGTTGAACATCGACTACACCCAACCGATAGCAGTTGCCTATACCATCTCTATGTTTCTGGTTCAACCCTGTATATTTTGAATCAAAATTTAATTTCATTTCCAAATTTATAAGCATGAATAAATTTACAGTTTTGGTTATTTCTTTAACATCAATGTTTATTTCTTCTCTCATAACGACAAGATTGGTTTATTTCTTTTATATTTTTCTGTTTTGGTATTGCTGGTACAAAAACTTGTAGGTTCTTGTGCCAACAATACAAAAATTTAACTCTTTTTCGAGGGTACTTTTTGCAGGATGTTTTCAGCGACTATTAGCCTTGGAATATTCAACATTCAGTCAACATGCACTAGTTCCACATAGTCCTCTTTCATCTTGCAACAACTTCTTTCTTTGTTTCCAAGTTTCTTGTAGGAGCATGTGCTAATAAGATTTTTCATGAGGACATGAAAACCCGCAGGCGTGGGGGAGAGAAGAGAAAAGGAGTCTTAGAAGATCAACATTCATCAACTCATTCCTAGATATCTAGATGATCTTAGTCTTGGTGGACTTAACCTTCATTTTAAGCCATCTTGTACTTTAGTTCATCCTCCACTTCATTAGCCTACAATGCACATCAAGGTGAAGGTAAAATTTA
Organism: Picea glauca; assembly: GCA_000966675.3. Taxonomy (NCBI): domain Eukaryota; kingdom Viridiplantae; phylum Streptophyta; class Pinopsida; order Pinales; family Pinaceae; genus Picea; species Picea glauca. The sequence goes on from JZKD02S2150365.1 coordinate 111,275, forward strand.
GGTAAAAATGGTTTAAGACTCTTTGATTCATTAAAATGATTAAGGGAACTTGATGATTAACCATTACATACATTTTTATTTCATAAACCATTATCATTCACTCTCCATATGCAATTCATAATAAAATGCATAATACTCTGATAAGACCATAAGAATGAAAAACAAAATATTGTGGTACATAAATACAACACAACATCTATAGTTTCTTCTCCTTATATATATCATCAAGCATTCACGTAAAAAGGATGAAGTCATTGTTTCCTAAAAACCACAAATAAACATTGGTCTTAATGAAAAGCACATAGTATACAAACACCTAAGTGCATATTTTCATTACTACTTTATACCATCTACCATCCCTTCATAGCCCACCCATCGCTTGTCCTCAACTTTAACTGCTCTATTGTAAAATAAATCAAGTTGAAAATTTGTGACAATATCAAATAAAAAAGGGATGTTGCTCCATAAGAACCAACACTTGCACAAAGAAACAAAGTCCAATAAATCAATTATTAAATAGAGTATATAAGTATTTGGTTTGCATGAGGACATGCAAACAAATAGGCGTGGGGGAGTGTTGGGCTCCAAATATGCCATATTTTCTACGCTGTAAAACCTCCATTCATAAGCCATATTCCCGCACTATTGATAAATTTAATAGCCATTATTTCGTCACTTACCACTAAATACATCCATTTTAACTTGTGGTTAATTATTGTTGTTTTATTGTCTTTTTAGTGATTAAAGATGTTTTTAGCATGATTTTATCGATGATGGTTTAATCATATGTTTCTATGTCCAAGCAACATGTTCCTGCACCAGGCTTAAACATGATTCATGCACTATTCTTGTACTACATCCAATACTAGAACATTCTTATGACATCAGCACATCCATCATTCCCACAGATCAAATGCCTTATGCAAGTATTTGTAGTAGTCCTCGTCAAGCTGCATTTTCTGTATACAAGCTCAAGGATAGGTCACAATTGTTAGTATGCAACGGTAAACAAAACTGAGGTAAAAACTTGTTTTGGGCATCTTCTTAATTTATTAAAGATAAGGGAAATCACTAAGTATAATTACTCTTAAAGATTATCCTCATTTCTTATGATTATTTCTTCCCATACCCATAATTAAATCCTACACACATCCATAATCATTCTATTAATTATTCACGCCAATTTATATGCTTTCTCACTAAGTTTATAAAATACATTTTGTTAAGACTTAAAAATAATTATTCATTTTATTCTTAAAATGAATATCCAATCATTGACCTCATTTATATTCCTGAAATATGATTAAACTTAAATCCATAAAATATATTAATTCACCATTATTTTAAGCTTAAAGGGAAAATATAATAATTTAATTAATTTCCAAAGTCTTTATTTAATTATCTAGAATGCCCTAAATACATTTAACTAATGATGTTTTGTGGAAAGTATATCCATGAATCTAGTGCTAAATATTCCACATGGATTTGAAAGAGGATGGGCTCAAAATTGTGGCTACACAAAATCTTCAATTAGTTATCAAGAATCCACAATTGATTGCGGCCATCGAAGAAATAATCGGAGATATGATTTATTGAAAAAGATTTCATGCCTCCAAGATCCATCATGTAGCCTAAGTTTGGTTAAAATAGACACATAGCTGCAAATAAAGAAACATGTCGTTGAGATATCGTTGGGAAGGTTCCTATGTTTAATTTTATATTTTTCATTTTCTATGTTGAGCTGAAACCTTATCAAAAAAAATAAATTTTGTTCATTGCACAGGATGGAATGTTGTTGAGGAAGTTCAGTTTAGATATTTCCATCTTATGTATAAATAGAGTGGATATTAAAGTAGAGGGGGAAATTATTATTGTATTAAGAAAGAGCTGAGCACGGTTACATTGGAAACAATATTTTATGATTAATGAAGAATTGATTGATCGATGGCATTCTAAGCTTCATTTTAATCCGAGTTAGCTTCTCTAGGAATGTTTTCCATGTTGGGAAGGGACCCTCGATCCAATAACATCATGTCCATTTTATTTATTAATTAGATTTGCGTGCGTTTTTTTTAATTAATTATATTATTGTTTTGATTAATTATCGTGTGCGTTTAATTTCAGTTTTCATTATTTTAATTTAATAGTCTCATGATATTTATCCTTAGATCAACATCACCTTCCCTTCTTATGTATACTAATTTTAGATCCCTCATCATCATATCCATGCTGCTAATTCTTCCATTACACCTCTATTCATGCCTCCAATCCACTCCCTTCATGTTGACGACTTCATAATATAATGTTACATATTTTTCAACGGCCTCTGCACATCACTTTAATTATTTATGCATCCCATTCTTCAATGTTTCATTTGACCTTCCACTCACCATATTCCTTTCAGACTATAAATAGCTTCGTAAATATTCATTTCGGGTCGAATCCGTACATAGGTTTGAAGTTTTACGAAGGTTTGTATTGTGCGGATGATATCTAATTTATTTTATATTGTTTGTTTAATATTTTTGTTGTTATATCCATTACATTACACTGTATGCATTACATTATTATTTGTTTGTTGTTTTTGTGCTTCGTTAATCGTTATTTAAATTGTTGAGACGTGCACACTATATAATGTTTGATTGTTAATACATGTGTAAAATTTCTTTATTGTATATATTGTTTTGTTATAATTGTTTTTTTTTACTGTTGTTTATTCTTTATAAATTTATAATATTTCTTTAATAGAAATAATGTGTTGTTACATGTTTATACTATTTTGCTAATCGTTTATTTAGAAGCGTCATTGTTATGTTGATTGTAATGTTTTGTTAATATTGTTATAATATTTGTTTTATGTTTTTTATATCAATTGTTATGTTGTAATTATGAATTGTTTTATTCATTAGAGTTTTGTTAACTATTGCTAAGTGTTATTGTTATATAAGTGTGAATGCAATGTTAAATGGAAAATGCATACAAAGAAATCTCATTCTTGTACATAAATCCCGTACCAACACATTCATGTACCTAAACAAAATTAATCCCGTACTGACACATTCATTTTCGTAAATAAAAAAAACTAAATTTTTATTCTTGGGTGAAGCTTTGAGGAAAATCTCATTTGCATGGTTTGGATTTAGACTTCATTTTCTACTTGTTTTATTGTTTCCCCGTTTAGCTAGTTTGCTTCAATTTAAATTTTCTGCACTTGGTTTTCTTTCACGTACCTTTAATTCCTTGCACATTGATTTCACATAGCTTCAATCACCAACGGAAGAGTAAAATCCTAACTCGTGAGATATGGATTTCTTGTAATGAGCTTCAACACGAGGTATTAGTTTAAATCCTGTCAATTGAATTCATTCTTGCTTTCCTGTTTTGTTTGTTACAATAAAGTGTGGTTTGCTGCCGTTAGGCTAGAATAGACTCCAATCCTTCACATATTGTTCTTGTACCTCTAAGTCTACGACTCCCTTGTTGACAATTTAATGTTTGGAATTAATAGTACACATATTTAGCCCCACATTTTTGGTGTCATTTCTGAGGAGGTGCTAAAAGGATTGAATTCTAGGTAGGTAGGTTGCCTTTAAAATTACACAGCCTGGTGGAGGAATATTGTAAGATGAGAGGTAAGAACATGTGCATCCACTATAGTTGATGCAGGAGCATCCACACCTTATCATAGCGAGCCAACACGTAGAGAAAGAAATACAGCTGGATGGTGCCATCACATATGTTTTTGAAATACTTTGGAAAGTTATTGCACCGCCATTTGAATGAAGGCATTCATAACAGAGTGCACTTGTACATTGTAACGGACCTTGAGCAGATAATCTCTCGTCCTTAGGTAGCTGAGGCATTTATTAGATTTAATGCAAGTAGATAAATTAATTAAGTCTAGATTAGACAGTTTTTCTTTCGAGAGGGAAAACGGAATATAGGCACCCTCCTTTGTATTATGGTATTCATTTGGATTAGCATTCAAAGCAGCGTTAGCGTTGAGGAGAAAATAAGAGAGCAACACAGAGAACTGGTGAAGAATCCTCATGTATAGATATTGAATTAATAGGAAAGATTTAATTCAATTCCATGGCTGTGATTATTCTCTGTGTGTTGTTGATATTATGTTGTTGCATACTCACTTCTTTTTATTCTTTCGCTGTATATGCTGTGTATGTGATTTCATGGCAGATGAGAAATCTGGGAGAGAGGCGGGAATGAGTTTTAATTGTTTCTCTATTTTGAGCCAAGAGATTCCTGCATAGGGTGCAGTGGAATTCCTCCGCACAGAGTGCATTGAGGGGGCTCTACAGTTAAACTCTTATTCTCCTCTACCGGGATGGTGTTGAGTTATTCGAACCGTGCAGGTGAAGTGTAGGTTGGATTGAAGTCTCAAAGGCGAGCCTGAGAAAAAGAAGACAAGACGGTTATTGTCAGGGGGTAATAGAGTTTGGTTGAGTTCAACCCTTGAGAGTGGTTGGAGGTCGAGTGGAAGCAGCTTATGAGAAATCCTCTAAAGGAATCAAAGTTGATAAAACTCAGGAGGAATAGTCCATTGAAATCATCACGGAACAGGTTCAGGAAGGACTCTTCGAGAGGAAGAGAATCGACAACTTGAAAACGTCGTGGAGAGTTGCGACGTCCCACAGACCGTCAGATCGTGGAGCGGTCACGGGGAAGTTAACAAAGTATCATCGCATATCGAGGATCGACGATTGACAGGGTAAGAGTTTACCTGTTGAAATCGCAAGTTGCGATTTTCCGAGTTAATCAGAGTGGGGACAGGTGGCACGAGATCTCGAGGAGTCGGGGTTCGGCACTTCGACGTTTTCAAAGTCAAAGAGCATGGAGAAATAGCGAAGTCCCGAGTCACGATGGGTCCCAAAGGAATAGTACGGCGTGATAACACGTCGCATCGTGCATTGGCATTCGGAGGTTTGGAAGGCGAGTGAATTGCGGCCTTCTATATGCCGATTTCCCGATAGGGAAATCCCCGATGAGACAGAGGTGTTGACCGTTGACTATCGGGAATCGAAACTCGGAGTTGGTTGACATGAGAAGTTTACATAGGGATCGCAATAGTGAGAACACCGATTTCCCGCTTCGCGAAGGGGAGATCACCGAAGAGTTGACTGTGGGTAAAGAACTCCCGAGGGAGTTGAAAGAGCATTTTTTCTCTCCGGGATGCACCCACTCTCGATATGCAGTGCCGAGGTTATTGAAGGTCCTGGTAGGAGCACTGCATATCGAGAGTGGGTGCATCAATAGTGGGTCTATACCCAAATCTAGGTCTGTTGTTTATGCAAGTGTGTTTACTTTCCTACAAGTGTGTTTAAGTTCCTGCAAGCATGTTTACTTTTCTGCAAATTTTCTTTCCTTTTATGCAAGACTGTTTCTTTTATAAGTTGATTTATTTCTTTCAAGTTTGTTTCCTTTTCAATTATGCAATTACATTCAATTTATCCATTCTATATTTCATTTTTTTCTAATTATTCATTTTTGGTGTTGTAAGAACCCCATGCATTAATGCGTGTGTGAAACAGGACCCATCAACCAACAAAATAAATTCAAATATGAACAAGAGTTTGGAAGAACTGTCTCAAATCCTACCAACAGATGGGATCTCTACCTCTCAGGAAGAGAAAATCTTGACAATAGTCTAGAACCTAGTTGCATATCCAGAAGTAATAGAAGAACAAGAGTTCCATGAGCCACATCAATAAGAATATCTAGACGCCTCTTCTAATCACCTTTGCCAACCTGTAGAAGAGACCAAAAAATCATGGACCGCATTCGATGGAGAACAACCATTAGAACCTAAGATTGAGGAGTTCTTAACATATCTCTCTGAATATCCTCTATGCACACAAGAGACCAATCATCTAAAATAAGATGATATGCATAGCATGGTAGAGGAGGATATATAGAATGGTCCAAATGAGGAAGTGAACCAAGGACATCATGAATATATTGAACGTTGGTTCCAGGCAACTATTAGATTGAAGCACCACTCCCTTCTTCAATAACTCTTTACATCATATCATTCAATGCAGTTGGTATCTCATACTCTGGTATACTTTAAAGCACATTTTTCAAACCTGAGTATGAATATGTTTGTCATCTTGTTATGCACATGGTTACATTGGAAATATTCTTACACGTGAAATATGGTTTCTTGTTCTTATATAGAATAAAGTAAAATTTGCATGTTAGTTAACTTAGTTCTAAATAAATGCAACATATTTTCATGTTACTTTCCAAATAAATGAACTAAGATGAAGATAATATTGATGACCAAATATCAGAAACCAAAACAACTTAGGATATTTCTTCTTATTACATAAATATTTTTGACTATTAATAATAACAATTTCTCATAAGCCTAGTATTTAAAATATTATGGGGATTTACAAAAATTTTAAGGTGTACATGATACTTATAATGATGCCCATAGGTAACTTGTACATCCTAGTTTCATATTAGAACTTGTTATTGAAGCATTCTTATCAAATAGTAGCATGAGAGTGAATGAAACTTCTACTTGTGAGGGAACACTACCATAATATTATATGGAGAATATGAACTTAGGGACTAGAGGCACCTTTAGGTAATTCTCTCATGAACTCATCCACCACACATTAAGTAAGTTTGACCATGATATGTCTTTGTAATTATCTAAATACACAAGTCTATTTTTCATGCAAACAATATTTTATGGGAAATCTATAAAATATATTCCAACCCAATACCATCCCATCCCATAGAAAAGGTTTTCAGAGGTGCTTCCCCATTCACCCATGCAAAAGAAATTTATAAATTTTATCTTAAGAGTAAAGTTTGGGACAAGATCTTCTGATGGAAAATGGGTGTAAGAGGCTAACCTGACGAGATACTGAACAGGTCCGCTGGTAGAGGGTACCAAATTGTGGTATGACTAGGAAAACACATCAAGGTACTAAAGAAGATTGTGGGGAATGGGGCATTCTGCCTAGGGAGGATATTTATTAGCCGCCAAAATTACCCCATCGGAGTACTAAACATGCTTGTTGGCAATGGGTTCTGATTTTGATGTCCTTCATTATTCATAATCTATATTTGTCTGTATGAACGATATACTTGTGTAAATCATTAAGAAGAAGAATGCGTGGTTGAACTAAAGATTAAATAAAATTCATCTATTTGAAATTTGAGAATGACCCTAAGTTGATCTTACGACCTTTTCATCCAATTCATACTATATCTAAGATGTCACTATCTTAGAAGTGGGATCCATAAGTATATAAATCTAATGAACTCAAATGCAAACCTTATCAATATTACTTGGACAACAGTAAGTCTTTGAAAGATTAGACAAGGATGTCTCGTTTCCTATAGGATTTTCATCCATTAATGACCACTTATCTCCTCATGTTCAACTATTTAAGGAGGAGAGAAAAGGTCCCTCATTATAATTTACATGGCTTCCTGAGCATAAAACTGTTAATGAATGATGCAATCGTATGTAATAAGTGATTTGAGAATTTCCTTTATGCTTGTAACATTTTAAAGTAAATTTCATTTCTGAATTTATAAGCATGAATAAAGTTTTAGTTTTAGTTATATCTTTAACATCAATGTTTATTTCTTCTCTCATAACGACAATATTGGTTTATTTCTTTTAGATTTTTCTATTTTGGTATTGCTGGTACAAAAACCTTTAGGTTCTTGTACCGACAATACAAAAATTTAACTCATTTTCGAGGGTACTTTTTGCAGGATGTTTTCAGTGGCTCTTAGCCTTGGCATCTTAATCCTTCAATCAACATGCACTAGTTCCACATAGTCCTCTTTCATATTGCAACAATTTCTTTCCTTGTTTTCAAGTTTCTTGTATGAGCATGTGGTAATAAATGTTTTCACGAGGACATGAAAACCCGCAGTTGTGGGGGAGAGAAGAGAGAAGGAATATTAGTAGATCAACATTCATCAAATTGTTCCTAGATCTCTAAAAACTCTCACTCTTGCTTGACTTAATCTTCAGTTTCAGCCATCATGTACTTTTGTTCATCCTCCACTTCATCATGCTACAATGCACATCAAAGTGAAGGTAAAATTGAGGTAAAATTGGCTTAAGACTCTTTGATTCATTAAAAAGTTTAAGAGAACTTGATGATTAACCACTACATACATTTTTATTTCATAAACCATTATCATTCACTCCCCATATGCAATTCATAATATAATGCATAATACTCTGATAAGACCATAAGAATGAAAAACAAAATATTGTGGTACATATATACAACACAACATCTATAGTGTCTTCTCCTTATATATATCATAAATCATTCACATAAAAAGGATGAAGTCATTGTTTCCTAAAAACCACAAATAAACATTGGTCTTAACGAAAAGAACATAGTATACAAACACCTAAGTCCATATTGTCATTACTACTTCATACCATCCACCATCCCTTCATACCCCATCCATCGCTTGTCCTCAACTTTTATTTCTCTATTGTAAAAGAAATCAAGTTAAAAATCTGTGACAATATCAAATGAAAAAGGGATGTTGCTCCATAAGAACCAACACTTGCATAAAGAAACAAAGTCACATAAATCAATGATTAAATAGAGTATATAAGTATTTTGTTTGCATGAGGACATGCAAACCAACAGGTGTGGGGGAGTTTTGGGCTCCAAATATGCCATATTTTCTACCATATAAAACCTCCAGTCATAATCCATATTCCCGCAGTATTGATACATTTTATAGCCATTATTTTGTCACTTACCACTAAATACATCTATTTTAACTTGCGGTTAATTATCATTGTTTTATTGTCTTTTTAGTGATTAAAGATGTTTTTAACATGATTTTATCGATGATGCTTTAATCATATGTTTCTATGTCCAAGCAACATGTTCCTACACCAGGATTAAACATGATTCATGCACTATTCCCATACGACATCCGGTACCAGAACATTCTTCCGACAACAACACATTCATCATTCTGGCAGATCAAATGCCTTCTTCAAGTATTTGTAGTAGTCCTTGTCAAGCTCCATTTTCCGTATACAAGCTCAAGGATAAGCCACAATTGTAAGTATGCAACGGTAAACAAAATTGAGGTAAAAATGTGTTATGGGCATCTTCTTATTTTATTAAAGATAAGGGAAATCACTAAGTATAATTACTCTAAAGTATTATCCTCATTTCTTATGATTAATTATTTCCATACCCATAATTAAATCCTACACTCATCCATAATCACTCCATTAATTATTCACGCCAATTTATATGCTTTCTCACCAAGTTTATAAAATACATTTTGTTAAGACTTAAAAATAAGTATTCATTTTATTCTTAAAATGAATATCCATTCATCCACCTCATTTATATTCCTAAAATATCTTTAAACTTAAATCCATAAAATATATTAATTCACCATTTTTTAAGCTTAAAGAGAAAATATAATAATTTAATCAATTTCCCAAGTCTTTAATTAATTATCTAGAATGGCCTAAATACATTTAACTAATGATGTTTTGTGGAAAGTATATCCATGAATTTAGTGCTAAATATTCCACATGTCTTTCAAAGAGGATGGGCTCAAAATTGTGGCTACACAAAATCTTCAATTAGTTTTCAAGAATCCACAATCGATTGTAGCCATTGAGGAAATAATCGAAGATATGATTTATTGACAAAGAGTTCATGCCTCCAAGCTCTAGCATGCAACCAAAGTTTGGTTAAAATAGACATGTAGTTGCAAATAAAGAAACATGTCGTTGAGATATCGTTGGGAAGGTTCCTATGTTTAATTTTATATTTTGCATTTTATATGTTGAGCTTAAACCCTATCAAAACAAATCAAGTTTGTTCATTGCCCAAGATGGAATGTTGTTGAGTAATTTCAATTTAGATATTTCCCTCTTATGTATAAATACAATGGATATTACAGTAGAGGGGGAAATTATTATTGTATTAAGCAAGAGCTGAGCATAGTTACATTGAAAACAATATTTTATGATTAATGAAGTATTGATTGATCATTGGCGATCTAAGCTTCATTTCGATCTAATTTAGCTTCTCCAGGAATGTTGTCCAAGTCGAGAAGGGACCCTCGATCCGGTAACATTCTGTCCATTTTATTTATTAATTAGATTTGTGTGTGTTTAATTTATTTTGTTTTTATTTATTAATTAGATTATTGTTTTGATTAATTATTCTGTACGTTTAATTTTGGTTTGCATTATTTTAATTTGATAGTCTCGTGATATTTCTCTTCAGATCAACATTGCCTTCCCTTCTTCTGTATACTAATTTCAGATCGCTCATCATCATATCCATGCTGCTAATTCTACCATAACTCCTCTACTCATGTCTCCAATCCACTCCCTTCACACTCACAACTTCATAATATAATGTTGCATATTGTTCAACGACCTCTACACATCACTTTAATTATTTATGTGTCCCATTCTGCAATGTTTCATTTCACCTTCCACTCGCCATATTCCTTTTATGCTGCAATTAGCTTCGTAAATATTCCTTTCAGGTCGAATCCGTACATAGGTTTGAAGTTTTATGAAGGTTTGCATTGTGCAGATGATATCTGATTTCTTTTATATTGTTTGTTTAATATTTTTGTTGTTATATCCATTACATTACACCGTATGCATTACGTTATTATTTGTTTGTTGTTTTTGTCCTTCATTAATCGTTATTTAAATTGTTGAGACGTGCACAATATATAATGTTTGATTGTTAATACATGTGTAAAATTTCTTTATTGTAAATATTGTTTTGTTATAATTGTTTTTTTTTACTGTTGTTTATTCGTTATAAATTTATAATATTTCGTTAATAGAAATAATGTGTTGTTACATGTTTATACTATTTTGCTAATCGTTTATTTAGAAGCGTCATTGTTATGTTGATTGTAATGTTTTGTTAATATTGTTATAATATTTGTTTTATGTTTGTTATATCATTTGTTATGTTGTAATTATGAATTTTTTTATTCATTATAGTTTTGTTAAATATTGCATAGTGTTATTGTTATATAAGTGTGAATGAAACGTTAAATGGAAGATCCATACAAATAAATCTCATTCTTGTACATAAATCTCATACCAACACATTCATGTATCTAAATAAAGTTAATCCCGTACCGGCACATTCATTTCCATATATAAACAAAACTAACTTTCTATTCTTGGGTGAATCTTTGAGGAACATCTCATTTGCATGGTTTAGATTTAGACTTCATTTTCTACTTGTTTGATTGTTTTTCCCTTTGGCTAGTTTTCTTTCACGAACCTTTAATTCCTTTCACTTTGATTTCACATAGCTTCAATCACCAATGGAATATTAAAATCCTAACTTGTGAGATATGGCTTTCTTGTAATGGGTTTCAACCCGACGTATTAGTTTACTCCATGTCAATTAAATTCATTCTCGCTTGCTTGTTTTATTTGTTACATTAAAGTGTGGTTTGTAGGCATTAGGTTAGAGTAGACTCCAATTATGCACATATTGTGCCCGAACCTCTAAGTCTACAACTCCCTAGTTGACAATTTAATGTTGGGAATTAATAGTACATATATTTGGCCGCACAAAGAAATTATTTGATTGGATGGAAATTCGAATTAAAGACAAATCATTGTGGATTGCAACATATATTTACATAGAGTGAATTGAACACACGACAAAGCCGTTGGTCAGAATTACTTAGCGAATATGACTTTGATATTACTTAATTTAAAGGAACAATGAACAGGGTGGTATATGCATTGAGTCGAAGACCACACATGTTCTCGGAAATACCTCTTAAGACAAATCTTCGAGAAAAGATTCTAACTTTACAGCTCAATAATGACTAGTATAAATAAGTTAAGGATAATATTGGATAAAATACCATGATGGTACCAAAGTTTGAAGGTTATTATTTAGACAATGATGGATTGTTGAGATTTAGCAGAAGAATTTATGTACCACCTAATGATGAATTAATAATTTTGATCTTGAGTGAAGCTCATAGAGCAGTGTACATGGGTCATCCGGGAATCACGAAGATGAAGGCTGACCTTAAGGACTTATTCTTCCAGAAAGGAATGGAAGCGAGAATAATTAGTTACATGGTGAGATGTCTAGAATATGAACAAGTGAAGGCTAAACATAGACATCCAAAAAGATTGTTACAACCACACACTATTCTTGAATCAAAATGGGAGGTCATTTCGATGGATTTATTATTGGATTACCACTGACAACGAGGAGGCATGATTAGATTTTTTTTGTAGTTGACACAATGACAAATAGTTCACACTTTATTCTAATGCATATGATGTTTCAAGCATGGGATATAGAGAGATTGTTTTTTAGCAAGATTGTGAGATTACATGGTGAACCAAGAAGGATCATATCTGATCGAGCATTGGTGTTTACAGGACAGTTTTGGACCAGTTTCCAAGAAGCATTGGTAACGCAACCAAATTTTAGTACAACTTATCACCAAGAGATGAAAGGATAAATAGAAAGAATGAACTAGATTTTGGAGGATATGTTTCATATGTATGTAATGGATCAACAAAAACATTGGGAATATTTATTTCCACTAGTGGAGTTTGCATACAGAAAAAACTATCATAGTACCATTAAGATGGCATCGTTTGAGTTTATTTACGATGGACCGTGTTAGATGTTGTTCAGTTGGGATCGACTTGAGGATAGGGTCCTGGAAGGACCAGAAGTGATTCAAGAAATGGAAGAACATATGCAATCAATAAGACAAAGAATTAAAGAAGTGCAAGGTCAACATAAGAGTTATTCTAATGCGCATCCTGTTGACTGCAGTTATGAAGTTGGTGACAAAGTTTTCTTGCGGGTAAAACTGCACAAGAGTTTGATCAAGTTTCGAAAGGTTGCTAAAATATCTCCTAGGTTTGTGGGACCTTTAGATATTGTGGAAAAGAAAGGCCCCATGGCTTATCGACTAGCCTTTCTTGATTATTTGAGGTGTATGCATGATGTTATTCATGTATCTATTTTGAGACATTATATTAGTGATTCTTCAGATGTTATTGAGATGAGTTCTTTGGAGGTGTAGGATGAGGGTTATCTCATGGTGGAGCCAATATGCATTCTAGACCATCACATATGAAAACTACGACGTCAAATAGTCGACTAGGTCAAGGTTTAGTGGGACAATTATAGTCCACACTCGACTACCTAGGAGGATGCACACAAGATGCATCAACAATTTCCTTACTTGTTTGATAGATTAGACATATAGATATAGGTCAGATACATTTATTTAATTGCATTTATATACTATACAAACTTTGGGATGAATTTTAAAATAAGAGGGGGTGTATGTAACATCGTGCTCTACTGAGCACACTTTTATTGACTTATTCTTTGAGGACACTTGCATGCAAGTGATTCGATTACGATACATTGTGATTTCATTTCGATTATACATTATACATTCTGATGATGATGTGTTGTGAGTTATTGTTATTTGATGTATATGTATTGGAAGATGTTATCGATGAGTTTTCCTATGTGTGCAGGACACATGACAGGTTATGGATGTTGATGGAATCAATGGACTTCCTTGGACTCCGGATTGAATGAGGGAGTGAATTGTATTTTGATTCAGTATTTCATTTTACACACTTCTGACATATGATTGATTGAAATATGATTTATGTAAATGGATTATTGACATGGTTTTTATCAGTGGATGTAGGATTGACGATGCTTGTTAATCTGACTCACATAAAGATTAGAGGGGTCATGCAAAGAAACCAGACATTAAGGAAGAGGTGTGGCACCATCCCTATCACAACGTACTAGAACTCTCATCCTAGATGAATGGTAGGTTAACGGTTACCAAGATCGATATGTCCATGATGTCTTGATGGCAACTCACACAATCACTCACGAATATTTCCAAGGAACGCTCAATAAGGAAGAGTCCTTATTCCTTAGAAGTCGTTAGTCTCTCACAAGGTTGACTGAATGGAGTGTTGACTCCAAAGGGTCGGACAACTTCCAAAACTAGTCAAAGGTGATTGACACCCTTGGAGCAAGGAGGTGTGTCTTGAAGGGCATGTCGCATAATTAGAAACTTGATTAAATAAATTTACGTGGCCTAGATCAGGCCTTGTTGGATTAAAATATTTATTTAAACAATGAATTTATTAATTATAAATCCAAATAAAATTCTAAGCCTAATTCTGAGACTAATCGTAAGTCTAAGTTTAATTAAGGGACTAATTACAAATATTAAAAAAATTAAAAGAATTGAGATAAATCAATTTCTAGGAAAAAGTGAGCAAAATTTAAAGGTTGGATAAAATGCACATGTGTGCATGAAAATAACAAAAGAGATTTTTAAAATAGAAAGAAATAAAATATGAGAGAATATGTGTACACATAGAATATGATGTAGAGTCAAGATACCACTAGTCTAACTAGAAGAAGACTCGTAATCCAACTCTAACTAAGATCTAGTTAGGGGACAGTCATTAAATGAGAATATGAGGAACCAAGGGACAACTAAGAGCGAAAATAGGAACACATTGGGGAATGTGAGGGAAATTGACTTTTTAAATAAAAAAAATGGTAATTACTTGTGCAACTTGGGGAAAAGGTGACAAGTGTGTGGGTGAATAATACTAATTAAATCTATTAAAAATATAATTAATTATGCATCAACACATGTGTCATTAAGGATTTTTCCATAAAAAAATGTCATAGAAGGGAAATGGATCTCTCTTTTACTTGGTAAGGTTATGATTCCAAACTTTTGTGGGCTTTGTTTCACTTGTGAGAGTTGGGATACCAAGCTTGAGGAAAGAGTGGAAGCTCTTCCTTGTGAGGCAAGCCTTGGAGCTATTCTTTCTTGGTATCTTGTATGTGACCCCTTTGTGGCTTTGGCGAATAAAGGGGAAGAAGAGTACCCCTAGCATTGGTTGGGAGGTATCAGTGAATTTTTTGGTTGGGAAAGAAAATAGAGGGACTTCTCGCAAGATCTTCTCAAGAAATTGATGCTTCTTTGGTTACAATAATTAGCAAATGGAGGGACTTCTCGCAAGATCGTCATCAAGAATTCGACACTTCTTTGGTTATGGTATTTTTGTGCTAAATTTCTCATGTGATAGAGTATTATTTGTTGCAAATCATGTACAATTTTATATTCTATATGTTTCTTTTGTATGAAATACAACTAATAAGCTATTGAAGAAACTCATGATAAAATATTGGTAAATAACCATATTTCTTAATAATATCAGAGTCGAATGTAATACTTCCATTAGTAAGTAAATATTGTTATTATCTTATTTCTTGAGGAGTGAATGTATCGATGAATGAATTTCTACGTTAATAGAGTATAACTCTGGTTATTGGACGCTTCTAAATATCTAATATATATAGATACTGTAACATACCTCTCTGGTGCACTGAGAACACTTATTATTTGAGGACACTTGCTCGCAAGTGATCTGGACCCTTTTTATGTTAAACCGTTTATATTTGATTATGATGTGATTGACAGATGACATGATGAGTTACTATTTGATGTAGACGGGTGATATTGACTCAGTTTTGTTGAGTGTGCAGGTTTTTTGACCTTGAGGATGCAGAGGCATCGGTAGAACCCCCTTGGACTCCCGACTGAGTCAGGGAGTGTGATTTTGGGTTGATATGTTTATTATGATGTTTCATTTGATTTGATGATTTGATGTTGACATTTCTGACATGATTATTGGTGATGCAGGCTGACGATA
>JZKD02S2150365.1:141013-156561 GCA_000966675.3 Picea glauca
TAAATTGTGGTTATTGAAAAGCAATGAAGGTTAGGGTTCTCATGGTAATTTTACGGCATAGTAAACGATATGCTATTATGAATAATGACCCATCCGTGGGCAACCCTAACCTGCCTTATGACACGCCCTATCAAATTGCCGTGTTAGTATTGTTGGGGACATCGTGGCGCAAGGTGGCCTGTTTTTATGTTGTAATGGCATTTATGAACTGCAACCCTAAACGCGGAGGAAGGTCCATCTAAAACAAAAAAAAACGTATCATTTAATGCTGTCTGCCACCGGATTTATTAATGAGCCACCTTACCTCTCTATCGAAACGTATAGTTCATTATTTAGTCAATTTTGTTGCAGGTTAAGAGTTTTTATCCAATTGATTTAGGAAGTAAACAGGCTTAAAATATTCGTGTAGTGAATGGGTGACATCGACTCATCATGTTAAGCCTGAAGGGGATATGGCACTTGTGTATTGATTTTTGGGAATATTGGTATTGGATGTTGGGACAAACCCTAATTACTGTGATGCCTAAGGTTGTAGATTAATTGTTGGTTAAACGTGTTACCTTTGTTGTTGGGGATATAAATCGAGATAAATAGTTGCGTTTTTATTTAAACTATGTTTTATGATGTAATGGAATAAATAGCTTAATTGCTAAGGAATACTTGTATATATTGCGTTAAGGATAATTGCTTTATTCGCAATATCAATATTGTTTGATTGTCTTGGTATTTGCAATAATAAGGATGTCTTAAATTGCTAGGGCAATGATGGGGGCTAATTTGCAATATTAATAATGCTTACTTGCCATGGTATTACTGGTTTAGATTTCACTAAAATATTGTTTTAAATGAATGATTACTGATGAGGTTGAATTGCAATGTGAATATTGTTAATCAGAAGTGCTCATGATGATGTCTGATTTGCAATGATAGTACTGTTTAAGGTTAATGATGATGGGTGACTCGCTATGTTATCATTTGTTTAATTGATCTGTTCATGATGAACCATGCTTAATTTAATGTTATCATTGTTTAGGATGAAATAATGATGTTGCGTAAGCTGCCATGATGAACTTGCTTTATTTAAAGTTATTATGGTTTGGAATGCGATATAATGATGTTGTGTAAGCTGCCATGAAGAACCTTGTTTAATTTATGCTATTGAGGCTTAAATGAATGTAATTAACGATGCTTAAGCTACCATGTTAACCTTGTTAATTTAGTGTTGATATTGTTAAAATTTACCATGTGAAGATGATGCTCAATTGTTATGCTAACTTGTTTATTTAATGCTATAATCGTTAAATTGAATGCTAAGGTTGAAGCTTAAGACCGCGATAATGATATGGCTTAATTGCAATGGCGAAACTGCCTAAATGCATTACTAATTTTTGTTTTTATTGCAACGTTAATAATGACGGAAGAATCGCAATGTCAACCTTGGATTAATCGAAGTGTTCGTGCTGAGCGTTTGGTACCTATGATAATTAATGGAGTTATTGGTCTGGTGGATGTCTTCGGGTCCCAAGAATGAATGGTCAATTAGAGTCCTCCTGACTTGCGTCTCTAGTAGAGGTCATGTTGTCCCTGATCTTGTAGTACTTGGTGGTTTTGTATTGCATAGGTTGTCCGTGTCGGGCGGGATATAGACTCCTCTTGTAGCTTAGTATTTTGTCTATGTGTAATCCGGTGGAAGGAATCCAGTGTCGTATCAAGAGTCTTGAGCTGTTTAAAGGCACAGTTCCACTCTTGCGACACACTCTGAGCCGTATCAGTAGTCTCGGGCTGTTTAAAGGCACAGTTCCACTACTGCGACTCTACTGTTGGATTCTTTCATTCTGTGACAGTACTGTGCCTAGCCCCTGGTGTCTGTCTCTGCCTACAGCTGCTAGTTGCCCGCCTCATGCCCGAGGGCATTTGCTTCTTGTTGTCACTCTGATATGTCTGGTCGTCTTGATTTTGTTCATCCTACTTGCGTCCTATTGGTTCGAGTGTTGACATAGAGTCGAGGGGGTTGTTTCTTCTACACGCGCGCACACACTTTAACAAAAAAAAATAATCACCGGTTGACTGAGTGGTTGTCCTTAGCTAGGAGGGTTGTTACAGATATATAGATATAGATATCACAACACAATTCAATTAATTAATATTATCTTAAAGCCTCATGAGTGAGAGAATGAGTTGATTCGTTGATGAAGTATAACACAAGGTGTTGAACATTTTATCTCTGATGATAGATCGTGGGAGTGGCATTTCCATTATTTTTATGTAATCACCGCCACCAAAGAGTCGACAAGTTTCATATCAAATGATAAACTGGTGGGGATTTACATTTCGTTATGTTTATATAATTTATGTTATACAATTTCTGATGATGAGCACCTGTTCTTAAGTTCTGAGTGTTTGCAAGGATCCTAACCGAGGAATGGGTTAAATATACTCCTGTAGTGTGAGAAGATATATCGGAATACATAGTCTTGTTGTCTTAGAGGCGTTTTCTTACATTTAGTGAGAATGTTAGTGAGGAGTTTTCTTGATGTCCTGTTGTCTGAGAGGAGTTTTCTTACTTGAATAGTCTTGTTGTATTAGAGTAGTTTTCTTACCTTCTCTTTGGAAATCAATCACACCATTAGTGAGAATGTTATAATCATGAGATTACATTTAGTTTTTTTAGTAAGCAACGGTCGTGATGTGATTTGTTGTATTTGGACTGACAGTGAAGTGTGGTATGAAAGTAATTGTGTGTTTAGTAGGGTTGGATAAACAACCTTCATTCAATTCAAAATATCTGGGAAGATTGTCGCACGCACTGACTAACTCAGTTGGTAGTGGTAAAGGGGTAGTGAACCAGAGTTTTCTCCTCTCTAGGATACACTTGTATTTTAAATTTTTAATCATAAGTGGTTAAGCATGTCAACACCCTTCACATTGAATTGATAAGCTCAGTTATTGTTGAGTTACATTGTGCTTACACTTAGTTGAGTGTTGGATCTTACCTTGTAGTAAACTTGTTGTCTTATGGTGAACGAAGCCTGGAGATCAGATCACCAGTTTTAAAAGAAAACATTACAACAACACAAAATTTTTAATCCCTTGTATTTTTATAAAATGAGTTAGAGAGCAAATTAATGAGTTTGCGAAATTGTATACTTATGCGTGATTTGGTTGTGCCCTCTAAGGACTATTTTAATCCTTTTTTTCTTTCAAAACTTTGATTATCTCTTGACTGAATACTCATATTATTGATTTGATTATAAAACATATCCCTAGCATGTCTTTTTATTATTATTTTTGATAGGAGATAGAACCTTGTTCCTACGAGTCCCTTTGGTAGAGTTTCATATAAGAGTATAACTTAGATTGAACAATTAAAATTCTCAGTTACATTATAGTCTTGTTTTTTTTTGTTATATTTCGATCTTATGTCCAGAGAGGACTTTCCTTCTTAAATCTTTAATTGTTGAGATTTGCGAGAAGGATTCAAAGAGTTGAAAATTAGTTCTTATTTATATTATACGTTGATTTTGTTTTAAATAATTGGTCTCACCTAGTAGCTAGGCCAAGAAATTGCTCTTTCCTTTTAAAGAAAAAAAAATGTATAATTCTATTGATATAAAATTTAAAATGACTTAAATTTTTGATCAATGTTTTATTTAAATTGTTACATTTGAATAATGTTGGACCTTGAATAAATCATTATTATTAATATAAAAACTTAACCATAGTTTGGTGAGGACTTGACTCATATTGCCTACTTGTTAAAACATTGTCCTTGTATTATTTACCACCATACCATAATAAAAATTTATCAATTGTATACCTTGACTCAGTTGCGAGGTTGGTCTTGAGTAAGTACTTAAATGAAGAATAAGAATATATTGTTATGATTATTTTATGGTTAGGTTAAAAAATATTATTATTAATTTTTTTTTTACTATCTATGTTTTATAACAGTACTTGTATATTGATGAGTTTTAAACTAATGATTTATCTCTTGAATAAATGAGAACTAATTGAATAAGGTAGACCATTCAACACTATTCGGTTAGAGAACTGTCTATATGGATTCTCTACATTTCATTAAGTAAATAAACTATATTTTCTTGTTATACTTCATAATAAATGTTATATTATGTTCGTGCTCAATTATAGTGGAGTATTGCCAATTGATTGTTATTCGTAGTAGATTATTATGTTCCTTGAAAGTTTTTAGTTAAGTAATTCTTGTTCATTAAGTTTTGGATTTTTGAGATAGGATGGGGTGTGGGAATTAGATACCTCCTTGTTCCTCATAATAGTCACCAGTTATGAGACCTTAAATGGTCAAAATAAATTTGATAAATCCTGGACTTGAGCATTGATTATGTGTCTTGGAGGTCCTAACATCGCAGGGTAGGTTGTGCAAAATATACATCTTTTGTTATCTTTATGTGATGTGAGAGGTATATTAGTAACAATGATATTGTATTGATTCTTGTTGTGAAATGATGTATATGAGAATAAAATGTTAGATATTGGTGTATGATATTGTCTCTTATCACATGTCCTATAAATCTTGTTAAAAAAACAAAACTTACCCTACTGTATTCACTTACACTTATGTTTTAACGAAGGGGTCGTTACACATGGTATGTTCAACCTTGCGACATTGGACCGTTATGCCTTCCACTATGTTAAATAAATGATTAAAATTACATCACTAATTAAATTTTGAACTTGTACATGCACGTAATCATGGTTAGAGGACACAGGGGAAGTAGATGATGTGGCGTTGGCGTAAGAGGTGTGACACCTCCGATAGTATCCACTCCAGAGGTATCTAACCCTAAAGGAGATGAGAATATTACTGAGAAGGAGCAGGTTGTTGTGGTAGGTATGATGAGATCCTTCCAAAGGATGTCAGAGGCATTGATCAAATACCTGGATCGAGAGGAGGGAAGAGTGCTTGTACCCAATGAGGGTTCCCAGCACGCTCCATATGGTAGTAGTAGTATGCACAAAGAAATCGATAAAGTGACGTTACCTGAGTTTATGGGTGCCATTGATGGCTCAGCCACCGAGGCATGGTTGGAAAATATGGTGATGTTCTTCGCACTTTGTGATTACACCTCCAACATGAAATTTTGCATGGCGGTTTTTCAGTTGAAAGGGATTTCTCTTCTATGGTGGAAGACACTCCTACCTCAACTAAACATGGTCGTTGAAGATGTGTCATGGGAGTTGTTCGAGGAACAATTTCGAGAGAGGTATTTGTTTGAGGATTTCATTGAGTGTTAGCTTAATGAATTCAATGCCTTACGATGGGGTGGCTATATGGTTCCACAATATGAGGCCATATTCATGGAGTTACTTAGGTATGATCCACATATGAACATGGATAAGTTAAAGGTCAACAAGTTTGTCTTCATCCTTAAGTTTAACATTCCTGCAAAGCTGAGGATTTTAATGCCTCAGAAGTTGCATGATGAAGTTCATAAGGCCCTCATAGCTAAGGAAGAGTCGAACAACAGGGATTAGGGCAGGACTCCTTCTAGACCAACTAGAAAAATGTCACCATGATCCCAATAGCATCAGACACCATCCAGACAAACTTTGGGACATTGAGATACACCCAGATGACCTATGTTCAAGAAACCATGACGACAAAGTCCTCTACAAAGGACCATAATAGCAACAACAAATTCATTCATAGCATCAACAATAGTTTAGGCCTGTTCAATAGAACAAACTAGGATAACATACTATTAGGCCAACAACTTCTCTTGGGGACCAGGAGCACTAGAACGAAGATTGGATGTTGGACATGTGGAGAGCCACATTACCAATGAGACTATGTGATTGATAATGCCAGAGTTGTTGGATCATCAAGACCCACTATAATTGGAGATTTGGGTAAGGCCCACACAATACATGCAATAATGAACAACCGCCAGTCTCAGCACCAGTCCATTGTCCTCAAAATGTTAGGTACAATCGTTGATCAAAAATTTAGCATTTTGATAGATCCAGGTGCTATAAAGAGATTTATCTATAGTGAAACACTAAATAGAATTAAGGTAAAGGCAGTCAAGAAGGATGAGTTTAGATATGGAGAAATGACCTTGGGTGCTAATTAGAAGGTTGTAGGAAAGGTTATGGACTGTAGCATTAACTTAGGATATTTTTTAACGAAGACCAACCTATATGTCATGATCTTAGGATATTATGACATAGAGATTGGTATGGATTGGTTGGAATCATAGATGATTTTAGGGGCTAAATTTCTCCAATGAGATAATTTTCCATGGTTTTTCCCAAAAAAGATTCGCCAATTTCCATTTTTTCTAAAAATGATTCGCCCAAATTCCATTGAATAAAATTAGTTTAGCTTAAAAAGTGCCAAAATATTATAGAAACTATATAAAATCCTTATAAATTTGAATATTTTTATAGAACTATCGCCAAACATTTTACATTTTTCATATTAAGGACTAGTAATATTAGCCCAAGTTTCTACATTTTAATATAAATTTCCATCCTTAAAATTATCCTTGGTTGGAATCGCATGATGTGATACTTAACCATAAGACAGAACAATTAAGTTTGATAGATGATTTGGGACATAGTAGAGTTATTGTAGGAAGGAATCATGGGGTGTCCTTGAGATTTATTTCTTCCCTACAACTACAAAAGAGTATGCGCAAGGGGTTCAAGCTTTATGCAATCTTAGCGCTAAACAAAAATGGGTATGCAAAAGGATTATAAAACCTTCCTATAGTGCAAGAGTTTGCAGACATGTTTCTAGAAGAGTTAACAAGTTTACCACCCGAAAAAGAGTTGGAGTTTACAATAGACTTGAAACCTCGAACCGAACCTATAGAGAGAATGCCTTACTAGATATCAATGCCTAAATTTCAGTAGTTGAAAATGCAATTGAAGGAATTGTTGGACTTGGGACATATACATCCAAGTGTGTCGCCTTGGGGTGTGCCAGTTATTTTCATGAGAAAGAAGGATGGATCATGGATACTTTGTATTGACTACTTCCAATTAAACAAAGAGACAATCAAGAACCAATATCTGTTACCAGGAATAGACAATTTGTTTGATCATACGAAAGGAGTGACTATTTTTCAAAGATTGAATTGAGATCAAGATATCAACAATTATAGATTAAAGAAGAAGATATCCATAATACCACATTTAAGATGAGGTTCGAACACTATGTGTTTACAGTTTTACCATTCAGATTAACAAAAGCCCAAGAAGTATTCATGATTTTGATGAATGGGGTGCTCCATGAATAATTCGATATGTTTTTTCAAGTATTTATTGATGACATACTGATTTATTCTCAAACAAAATAAGAGCATGTCAAACATTTAAGATTGGTCCTAAAAGGTCTACAAGAAATTATTTTGTATTGGAAACTATCGAAATGTTTGTTTTACCAATCAAATATTCATTACTAGCGACATATCATATTTGGTGAAGGTATCGATGTGGATCTAGTGAAAGTAGAGGCTATTATGGAATGGAAAACACCAAAAAATGTATAATAAGTACGTATCTTTATAAGTTTAGCAGGATATTACCGACGGTTCATCAAAGATTTTTCAAAGATAGAAAATCCAATCATGGAATTGCAGAATAAGCACAAGAAGTTTGTATGGACTGAGAAATGTGCAGAAGCATTTCAAAATCTCAAATAAATGTTGACGATAGAGTCAGTACTAAAGGTCCTCGACATAGAAAAATAATTCTTGGTATGCAGGGACGTATCCAATCAAGGTTTAGGTGGAATTTTGATGCAATATGGTCGAGTGATCTCTTACATTTCAAGAAAAATGAGAAATCGTGAGGAGAAATACACAACACACAACCTAGAGTTATTGGAAATTGTATATGCCTTGAGAGTTTGGAGAATGTTGGGCTCCAAATATGCCATATTTTCTACCATGTAAAACCTCCATTCATAAGCCATATTCTCACACTATTGATACATTTTATAGCCATTATTCTATCACTTACCAGTAAATACATCCATTTTAACTTGTTGTTATTTATTGTTGTTTTCTTGTCTTTTTAGTAATTAAATATTTTTTTAGTATGATTTCATTGATGATGGTTTAATCATATGTTTCTATGTCCAAGAAACATGTTCCTGCATGAGGATTAAACATGATTCCTGCACTATTCCCATACTAAGTCTGGTATCAGAACATTCTTCTGACACCAACACATTCAGCATTCACGTAGATCAAATGCCTTCTTCAAGTATTTGTAGTAGTCCTCATCAAGCTCCATTTTCTGTATACACTCTCAAGGATATGCCACAATTGTAAGTATGCAACGGTAAACAAAACTGAGGTAAAAACGTGTTTTGGGCATCTTCTTAATTTATTAAAGATAAGGGAAATCACTAATTATGATTACTCTTAAAGATTACCCTCATTTATTATGATTAATTCTTTTCATACCCATAATTAAATCCTACACCCATGTCCATAATCATTCCATTAATTATTCATGCCAATTTATATGCTTTCTCACCAAGTTTATAAAATACCTTTTGTTAAGACTTAAAAAAAATTATTCATTTTTACGTCAAAAGGCGTATACCTATTGGCAATGGGCATGATTAATGACCTTTTAATCTAAAATTCTAATCCGATGGCTAACAATTGAAGATGCTGGCATATTCTTAGTCATCCTCCCAAATCAATGAATGTGATTTACTCTTCATAACTTCCTTGTATTTTTGAATGCATCCATTAACCTGTTTACTTTTTAACATTTACCTAATCATATTAAGAAATTATTGTAGCACCATATAATTTCCATGTTTGGATTATTAACGGGCACTACTTCAAATTCCTCCTCAGTTGTCCATGCGTCTTAGTTATCCGCGCATTTCATATTCGATGGTTGGTTGACCCACCTATTACATGAGCATGTAGTGTTTCATTTTCGACTGTGGATATCTTTCGGCGTTCTCAGCCAATACCTTTCAGCGTTCTCAGCCGCAAGTTAGCGGTTGTGCTAGTATTATTAAAATGAATAACCATTCATCCACCTCATTCCTGAAATATCTTTAAACTTAATTCCATAAAATATATTAATTCACCATTTTTTTTAATCTTAAAGAGAAAATATAATGATTTAATTAATTTCCCAAGTCTTTAATTAATTATCTAGAATGCCCTAAATTCTTTTAACTAATGATTTTTTGTGCAAAGTATATCGATGGAGCTAGTGCTAAATATTCCATTTGGATTTCAAAGAGGATGGGCTCAAAATTGTGGCTACGCAAAATCTCCAATTAGTTATCAAGAATCCACAATTGATTGCAGTCGTCCAAGAACAAATCAGAGATATGACTTATTGACAAAGAGTTTGTGCCTCCAAGCTCCAACATGACACCAAAGTTTGGTTAAAATAGACACATAGCTGCAAATAAAGAAACATGTTGTTGGGATGTCGTTGGGAAGGTTCCTATGTTTAATTTTAAATTATGCATTTTCTATGTTGAGCTAAAACCCTATCAAAACAAATCAAGTTTGTTCATTGCCCAGGATGGAATGTTGTTGAGGTAGTTCAATTTAAATATTTCCCTCTTATGTATAAATGAAATGGATATTACAGTAGAGGGGAGAATTATTATTGTATTAAGAAAGAGTTGATCACTCTTACATTGAAAGAAATATTTTATGATTAATGAAGAATTGATTGATCGCTGGCGTTCTAAGCTTCATTTCGATTTGAGTTGTCTTTTCCAGGAATTTTTTCCAGTTTGGGAAGGGCCCATAGATCCTGTAACATCGAGGCCATTTTATTTATTAATTAGATTTGCGTGTGTTTACTTTGTGTTGCTTTTATTTATTAATTAGATTATTGTTTTGATTAATTATTGTGTGCATTTAATTTTGGTTTGCATTATTTTAATTTAATAGTCTTGTGATATTTCTCCTGAGATGAACATTGCCTTCCCTTCTTCTGTATACTAATTTCAGATCCCTCATCATCATATCGATGCTGCTAATTCTTACATTACTCTACTCACGCCTCCAATCCACTCCCTTCACATTGACGACTTCATAATATAATTTTGCATATTGTTCAATGAGCTCTGCACATCACTTTAATTATTTACGCATCCCATTCTTCAACGTTTCTTTTGACCTTCCACTCGCCATATTCCTTTAATACTACAATTAGCTTTGTAAATATTCATTTCGGGTCGAATCCGTACATAGGTTTGAAGTTTTACGAAGGTTTGTATTATGGGGATGATATCTAGTTTCTTTTATATTCTTTGTTTAATAGTTTTGTTGTTATATCCATTACATTACACCGTATGCATTACATTATTATTTGTTTGTTGTTTTTGTCCTTCGTTAATCGTTATTTAAATTGTTGAGACGTGCATAATATATAATGTTTGATTGTTAATACATGTGTAATATTTCTTTATTATATATATTGTTTTGTTATAAACTTTTTTTTATTGTTGTTTATTCGTTATAAATTTATAATATTTCGTTAATAGAAATAATGTGTTGTTACAGGTTTATACTATTTTGCTAATCATTTATTTAGAAGTGTAATTGTTATGTTGATTGTAATGTTTTGTTAATATTGTTATAATATTTGTTTTATGTTTGTTATATCATTTGTTATGTTGTAATTATGCATTGTTTTATTCATTAGAGGTGTGTTAACTATTACTAAGTGTTATTGTTATATAAGTCTGAATGCAATGTTAAATGGAAGATCCATACAAAGAAATCTCATTCTTGTACATAAATCCTGTACCAAGACATTCATGTACCTAAAAAAAATTAATCCCATACCGACACATTCATTTTCGTACATAAACAAAACTAACTTTTTAGTCTTGGGTGAAGCTTTGAGGAAAATCTCATTTTTATGGCTAGGATTTAGACTTCATTTTCTATGTACCTTTAATTCCTTGCACTTTGATTTCACATAGCTTCAATCACCAATGAAAGAGTAAAATCCTAACTCATGAGATATGGATTTCTTGTAATGTGATTCAACCCAAGGTATTAGTTTACTTCCTGCCAATTGAATTCATTCATTTTTTGTTTGTTACATTAAAGTGTGGTTTGTTGGCATTGGTCTAGAATAGACTCCAATCCTTCACATATTGTTCTTGTAACTCTAACTCTACGAATCCCTCATTGAAAATTTAATGTTGAGAATTAATAGTACATATATTTAGCCCCACATTTTTGGCATTGTTTTCGGGGAGGTACTGAAAGGATTGAAGTCTAGGTAGGTAGGCTGACTTTAAAATTACATAGCCTGGTGAAGGAATATTGTAAGACAATACGTAAGAACCTGCACATCCACTATAGTGAGTCTATACCCAAATCCAGGTCTCTTCTTTATGCAAGTGTGTTTACTTTCCTACAAGCATGTTTACCTTCCTGCAAATGTGTAACATCCTCCTCGTTACGACATCAACTCTGATAACAGGTGCATTTTTTTTTTGTTTTTAAAAGTGTGTGCGCACGTGTAGAAAGGAAACAGACACACTTGACTCTACGTCACCACCCGACAACTAACAAGACACAACCATGATGATCACAACAAGAAGACATAAGGTGCCCAACAAGTAATTGCAAGCATTAAATGACCACTGGGTTACGTACCATACGCACACAGAAGAAAGAATCCATAGTAGTAGATTTTACTATTTCTGCATAGGAAAGAAGGGCGTTTAATCTTAGATCTCTTCTCCAGAGAGAGAGAAGGTCAGATAGGCTCCTGGCCGACTACTTAGGTAGAAACTAGTAATCTTCGTCAAGTGTGTCGCAAGAGTGGAAACCCTGCCTTTAAAGGGCCCGAGACTCTTGATACGACACTGGATTCTTTACACAGAAAATAATCACACACGCAGACTTATATACTAAGGCTACCAAGAGGTGTCTACAACCCACCCGACACAATCAATACCAACACTATAAATACTAAATCTACCAACATCAATGAGTAACCCAGGTTTGTTCTATCAACCAAATTCAATTAAGTCAAGGGTGAGAGTAAAATTTACTGTAATTCATCATACCTTAACCTTAATTAACTGCGCATTACTAATCTAGTTCTAAATCAATCCATCATCATCAAGGCTTGTTAGTACATTAGATCACAATTTAAAATTAATCTTTCTATCTACGAGGCGCAAGAAAACCAATATACAACAGCTCATAAACAAACCATCTACTTCATCCACCATTCGTCGGAAAATAAGTCCCATTAGAGTAAGAGAATAACAAGAGGGTTAGGAAATCTGCAAGCGCATATAATAGTTCTGGTAACATGCAGAGGTTTATTCACACCCATTTTAGAACTCTCCCAAGTTGTGTCAAAATCAATCATTAATTTCATCATGTTATTGTAAAAATTACCATTTTTATGTAGCAGAATTAATTATTTAAAAAAAATGACTCGTCTAAATTAAGCAGAACCATAAGAATCCATTACCACCATTTATCTAGTAAGATACCATGAGGAGGTCAGCCTAGTAATAATTTGAATAAAGGTCGAAATATTTATTATTTCCAATTAGAGTAAAAAAGAATATCCACCTTAAATAAAGTTATTAATAGGGATTTTATTAAAGAATATTCACCCTCAATTAGATAACAAGGATTTTACTTTTTAATTTTTGTACATAATAGTAACACTAAAATTGTCATTACCAAGATCTAACCATATCTTTACTTTTACATTAAAAATATTCCAATTAAACCATCAAGGAATTTTCATGGTAAATATATTGTAAATTAAAATAATTAGTGAGGAACATAATAATTTCATTTCCTATGGGAACATATTATAAACATGATCGTAGAAGAATTCCACAGCATAGTAATATAAACAAAAATGGCTTTTCAATACAAAGCATTGTAAATAAAACAGTTGATGCTAACATGAAGCCAGCTAAGTATTTAATTCTGGAGAATAGCTACAATGCTACCTGTCAGTCATTAAGAGTGAAACCTGGCGATAAAAGAAATAGCTATTAAAGGCATTTAAAACCATTCGGGCCCGGTAAGGGGTAATTAAACGCGGTCGTCAACTGACAGGTTCAACGCTGTCTATGGCTGGGTAAATGGTAGGACTTGCAGCCCTAGGTGGAACGCTGCTAACCTGGGTCTCACGTTTTTAAGGAAAGCTACACCCTCCAGCACTGGTGCATTGCGATTGAATCTCGGGATGAGGTAATCAAATAAATGTAGGCTTACAAATCTCCTTGGGAATGACGTCCCTGCTATTGGATGCTCAGACGGTGGTTAAGGTAAGGTGGTGGTTGTCACAAAAGTCGCATGCAGCGAACAACATGCACGGTTTGACCAATTTTAAAGCCGGGAAATGCACAGAGGGGTAATGGTTGGTTCAGGCTGCTCGTGGGAACGACATTCGTCCCCAACACACCCCTTGTAAGTATAGGCATGCATCGAGGGAGAAATGGAAGCACAACCATCTGGAAGGTCACAGACTCCAAGAAGAGACTCAGGAAAAATGAAGAGCCATGCGAGATATTTAACACCACATCTGGGCGCATTTTTTTTTGTTTCTGGCTGAAGGGTCATGAAAATTCAAGACACGGGAGAAGAGAGAAATCCCGAGGAACTATTGCCCCGTTCCATTCGCGTTCATTACCAGAGCTCCGAGAATAAGCTTCTTGTTGGGTTTTTTTTTCTTTTTCTTTTACTCAGAAATCTAATTTGACGTTGTTTTTATTTTATAGCATCCCCATCCTACACAAATGATTTATGATAAGATCATAGATATTAATGCACCCGCCAAGACACCCTCCATACTTATTAAAAAAAAATCATATGGCCAAATCAACCAGTGACAGGTACAATATCCAAGGATTCCCACGGATTAACTGGTTCGAGGAAGGTATAAGGTAATAAGAATACCCAATGTAGCAGGGGATTCTACCATTTAAAGGAAGAGGAAGGAAAGTTGGGTAACAAGTAACTGTTAGCAAAAATCAAGGAAAGAAATTAAGGGTAAAACACCCGAAGGAATTGCCCAACGAAATTAAGAAATACAAATTACCACCGATTGCCTTTACATCATCACGGGAAGAATTAAAATTTTCCTTCTTTTTAATTAAGAAAAAACAGAGGTAACATGTTATCTATTTACAGAATGAAATCACCATTGGCATTAGAAGAGGAATTCGTCAGTTTAAAAGACAACTATGATTTTTCTTACATAAAATGTCGTTACCATTCTAAACGAAGATTTATAACATAAAATTCGTTGTGCAACATCTGATCGTAAGGTGCCTATAGTCGATCGGATCCTTAAGGCATTACGTGCCTATCGATTCAGTCATGGTGCGGCATACAACTTCGGGAATGGAGGCAAATGTATAAAATCATGGTCTCAATATATTAATCCCAATTTAGAATTGTAATTCTAAAATTTCAGACATCGATTCAGACCAGTAAAATCTCATTCTCCAAGTCCAGGCATATAAATTCAGTAGAAAAAAAAATTCAGACACAAAAATTCAGAGATAGGTCAGCATATAAGTTTATAGAAAATCAACATGTTAGAGGGACGGGTCCCCTGCACAGTGGATCCATTTACCACCATTAATATTACATCTACAGATTCGAGTCATACCTCCTACACAGTCTATCATACAACCAAATAAAAACATACCTTTGCCCATTCGCCTGCTCCGGGTGACGTCCGCGCTCTCCTTGCCTCTCCTTCTCTCCGACCATCAAGACCTCACTGGTACTTCCCAGCCAATCGCTAGGGGTACTCTGCTTCCCCCTTAGCTCCCCGAGCCGCAAAGGGGCCACACAAAATCCAGAAGGTAAGTCTAGCTTCCCA
Source organism: Picea glauca (assembly GCA_000966675.3). Classification (NCBI taxonomy): domain Eukaryota; kingdom Viridiplantae; phylum Streptophyta; class Pinopsida; order Pinales; family Pinaceae; genus Picea; species Picea glauca. The sequence goes on from JZKD02S2150365.1 coordinate 155,882, forward strand.
GCTCGCCTCGCAAGGCCGAGCTACCACTCCAATATAAGCTGAGAAATTCCCAACTCCTCACAAGCAATCAATCCAGTTACAAATCGGCAACATAACGATACCTAACAGCCCCCCCCTTTTTTCCCTCATTCCCCTTTCTTTTATAGAGTTTTCAGTCTGCCAACTTTCCTAAATCACATTTATTTTTAAGTTTTAAATAAAACCCTCCAAAATTTCTCTGTCATACAAGTGTCATTCATCCCCCACGTTTCTCCAAAATTATTTTCTTTAAGTTATTAATTGTCTAGGTTTCATTTATTACTTAATTTCCCTATTTTTATTAATCCCCCGTTTTTTTTTTCTAAAACCAAAAAGGTAAATGCACTAATTAATCTTTTCATTTTATTTTTAAATTCATAACTTTTTTATACTCCCACACGTTAAATAATTTTATTACTTATCAATTGCCTATGTTTCCTTTATTACTTTGTTTCCCTATTTTTATTAATCCCTTCTTTTTTTTTGTTTAAAACCAAAAAGGTAAGTGCGCTAATTAATCTTTTCATTTATTATTTATTTAATATTCTTTTGTTCTTCCACAAGTTAGGAATTAATTTCTTCTTTGTAAAATTTTAAAACCATTAGTTTTAATTTAAATCTTACCCTCGTCATCGCCCCAATAATTTTATGAAGACCCAACT
>JZKD02S2150365.1:166019-223647 GCA_000966675.3 Picea glauca
AATTGCCTATGTTTCCTTTATTACTTTGTTTCCCTATTTTTATTAATCCCTTCTTTTTTTTTGTTTAAAACCAAAAAGGTAAGTGCGCTAATTAATCTTTTCATTTATTATTTATTTAATATTCTTTTGTTCTTCCACAAGTTAGGAATTAATTTCTTCTTTGTAAAATTTTAAAACCATTAGTTTTAATTTAAATCTTACCCTCGTCATCGCCCCAATAATTTTATGAAGACCCAACTATTACTTAGGTGGGTTTTTGTTTAAATTGTTATTTTTATTCCAGGGTCTGTTCTTAAGGTTAGACTAAAATTTTACCCTAAAAGTTTTAGACTTAGTACTTAGATTCTGAACTGGGCGACACTGGGTTAGGGAAGTTGTTTAAGGATTTCTTAAGGTGTTATTGTCTTAGGGATATTTAGGTCTGTTTCCTTCATCCACATCAATCCGACGTGCCCTTCAGGATTCACCACGTGCTCCAAGGGTGTCACTCGCCTCATTCGTTTCCTTTGCGCGACGTGCCCTTCAGGATGCACCACGTGCTCCAAGGGTGCCACTCACTTCTTGTGTTTCTTTTGTGCGACGTGCCCTTTAGGATGCACCACGTGCTCCAAGGGTGCCACTCACCAAATTGACTGATTGGTAGACATCTATAATGCCTGGAGTCAACACTTCGCCAGGTGAACTTGTGGCAGACTAAGGGCTCTAAGGAATAAGGCCCCCTCCTTATTGCGCACCCCTTAGAATCATCGTGAGCGACTGTCGCAGTCTGCCCTCATGGCATCGTGGATCCTCCCGAACTAGGTAAACGTTAACCTACAGTTCGAGCCACGACGGGAGTGCTAGTAGGAGGTGGCAGGGCTGTTGTCCACCCCTCTCCCTCAACCTCTCTAGAAATCGTGTGTGGCCCCTTTACTCCATATGTGAGTCTGGTCGGCAAGCTATCGTCGGTTTGCATCATCAACAATCGTGTCAGAACATGTCAACATCATATCATCAAATCAATGAAATATCATAGAAAATAAATCAACCCAAATAGCACACTCCCTAACTCAATCCGGAGTCCAAGGGCTTCCACTGATGCCTCTGCATCCTCAAGGTCCGAAACCTACATTCTCAATGAAACTGAGTCAACAAAACATGTCTACATCAAAGTAGTAAACACATCATGTCATCTATCAAAACGCATCATAATCAAGGATAAATGGTTTAACATCATCAAAGTCCAGATCACTTGCGAGCAAGTGTCCTCAAAGAATAAGTTTTCTTAGTGCACCAGAGTGGGATGTTACAAAATGTTCTGTCCTTTTATGCAAGAGTGTTTAGTTTATAAGTTGATTTATTTCTTTCAAGTTTTTTTCCTTTTCAATTATGCAATTAGGTTCAATTTATTCATTCTATATTTCATTTGTTTTTCTAATTACTCATTTTTGGTGTTGTAAGAACCCCATGCATTAATCCATGTGTGAAATAGGACCCATCAACCAACAAAACAAATTCAAATATGAACAAGAGTTTGGAAGAAATCTCTCAAATCCTACCAACAACTGGGATCTCTGCCTCTTAGGAAGAGAAACTCTTGGCAATAGTCAAGAACCTAGTTCCATATCTAGACATAATAGAAGAACAAGAGTTCCATGAGCCACATTCAGAAGAATATCTAGAAGCCTCTTCTAATCACCTTTGCCAACCTATAAAAGAGACTAGAAAATCATGGACCACATTCGATGGAGAACAACCATTAGAACCTGAGATTGAGGAGTTCTTAACATGCCTCTTTGAATATCCTTTGTGACACAAGAGACCAATCATGTAAAATAAGACGATGTGCATAGCATGGTAGAGGAGGATATATATAGTGTTCCAAATGTTAAAGTGAACCAAGGACATCATGACTATATTGAACGTTGGTTCCAGGAAACTATGATATTGAAGCACCACTCCCTTCTTCAACAACTCTTTACATCATATCATTCAATGCGACTCGTATCTCATACTCTGGTATACTTTAAAGAACATTTTTCAAACCTGAGTATGCATATTTTTTTCATCTTCTTACGCACATGGTTACATGGTTTAAGACTCTTTGATTCATTAAAAAGTTTAAAGGAACTTTATGATTAACCACTACATACATTTTTCTTTCATGAACCATTATCATTCACTCTCCATCTGCAATTCATAATAAAAAAAAATTGATCTGCAATTCACTAGTGGTAAAATTTTGTCTTCTATAAAAAATATATATATCATAAAAATAAAAACAACTTAAATAATAATTATGATCTTCATTTGATCTTGTAACATGAATGGAATAAGAAAATTTAATTTATTCATAATTTTTTTTTTATGTTGGATTAAAATTTAAAAAGAGAATTAATTGTTTTATTACCTTAATAAATTAAAGTGTACTAATTAAATAAGAAAAGGGAAAAAGGGTTAATTTCCACACCTACTTTTTTGAGTTCTAAATAAAAAGGGGAAAGAGGGAAAAAAAAAATAGGAAACTAGGGAAAAAAGTTAACATAAAAAGGGAAAAAGGGGAACTTAAGGGAAAAAGCAGAAAGTCAACTTAGTAAAGGATCTACCACTAAGAGCTTTCTAATTTTAAACTGAATTAGCAATTTCATAATAGGGAAAGCCTTTAAAACCTATAAGGGAATTTGGGGACACATAGGAGTGATTCTAGGAGTAACTCTACGTGAGTGAGGGAAATAAGATAATTAATTATTTAAAGAAATTAATTAATGGAGGAATGAAGGGGATGGGTGACACTTGTACGAAGAGGAATTTTTAGGAATTTATTTTTAAAACTTTAATTAAATGAGATTTTAGGAAAGAAAATAAGTTTGAAACTCTATAAAATGAAGGAAGGAGAAGGATGAAGGACCATCTTCTGTTTGCATAACGTTACACTGAAGAAATATCTACTTGATTGATTTACTTGTGGGAGTTGGGATACCCAGCTCAGAGAGGAGTGGTAGCTCGGCCTTGCCAGGTGAGCTAGGAGCTAGATGAGATCTTTGGATAGTGTGCATGGCCCCTTTGCAGCTTGGGGGGATAAGGGGGAAGAAGAGTACCCCTAGCATTGACTGGGAGGTACCGGTGAAGTCCCAGCGGTTGGCGAGCGGGAGTTGCTCTGAGCATGCAGACAACACTCGGAGCAGGCGAATAGAAAACGGTACACGTCTTCATTTGAATGGTAGATTGTTGTAGGATTTATGATTTGAATCTGCTTGTTTATTGGGTAGGAAAACTGGTTGTCTAGTTCCATGATTGAAATTTTTATAGCCTAGCTGATTTTTTGGTTGATTGATTTCCCATGACCTTCGTTTCCCACATGTCATGACCGCCCTGTGGTGTTGATTGTGACCTTGAGGATGTTTAGATTTCATCCTTAGCTCATCATTCCTTGCCTAAGAAGTCGACCAGGAGCCTGATCTACGGTCGTCGCCTTAGCATTAAAAGACCTATGGATCTTAATGCCCTTCTTTTATGTGCGAGGATGATGAAGCGAATGACAAACCTATCAGCCACCCACCTTTATTGTTGTCCTTGGCTGAAGGTTGCCTTGCGTCCTGATGCGTTTTATTTTAACCCTGTAGAATTTGATTGCTGGCAAGTTTTTCTATAAACTCGACATGTTTTTACCTAGTGTTATCTCATTTTTACTTCATTTTTATCTCGCTGGACATTTCTATGTATTGCATTCTTGAATGTTGTATAGTGCTGGATTTTAGCTCTGTGTTTTTCTTTATCTCATTTTACTCTCTCATTTTATATCTCATTTTAAATCTTGTTGGGAAGTCCTGTGTTTTTATATCTCGTTTTGCTTGACTGGCGTTGCTACTTCTTCAGCCATATTCCATTTGATGGGAACCAAATTTTGTTTGATGGAGGGGGGTGAAATTTCTGCCCAGCGCTTTGAATTCTGGATAGATTGTGTAGAATGTTGATGTGTATGGGTTAACACGGATTGTACTTTAGGGAATTTTTTTTAAGGATTAAAACTCAAGAATAAATTCAGATGTCTTTATCTCAGTGAATTTAATTGAATGCTAAACTCAGCGACCAACCTCAGCTTGCTTGACCCCTTTACCTCTACAATTGCTTTTATGTATTGGTTGTATAAACTTTTCCTCTGCAAAACCGTAATTAAGTAATGGTTGTGTTAATAAAACTCAGGATTTTCTTCATCCTCGGGCTAATAAAACCTCTGTAGATGTTTCAATGACCTTCCTTGGTTCTATGCGTTTCTCCTACCGTGCTCTACATTTTTACATTTGTCTGCATTATTTTTACATGGAGGGATAAATCTACTCTGTTGGATGAATATTTTAACTCTACGTTATGGTGCCTTGTGGGGTACACTTACCCTTACATTGTATGGATGGATATGGAGCTCTGAGCTCGTAATTCAGTTTCCAGAAATTTTTCTTTAACTGTTGACGACATTATAAATTCCAGTTTGGGCATTGCCCAAAAAAACACAACCTTAACCTAAAATATCACACAAGAACGTTCACTTGATTAGTTGATTTACCTCCCTATAGATTAGCTCTCTCAGATCATCCTTGGTTAGCCTTTGTCTTTCAAACTCAAACTCCATTTTTGAATTTAGGACATGTTGGAATTTCATTGTCAACATTCTCTAAACCTCTGAAATATGGATGAGTTAACGCCTGTACTTTCCCAAGCATTAAAAAAATCAGAGATAAATACTTAAGATGCTTAAATCCTTTCAATGTCAGTAAAACCAAGAGTAAGATCGCTACCATGAAAATAATCATGGAAGGTAAAAACGTTTTGGATTTCCATATACAACAACTAATGGTTTCTCACCTCCTCATCTTTCGGTCGATCTTTTGGTTCAAGCGCAAGCATTTGTTTAAGAAGATCAAGTGCCAAAGGTTTGAATTCAGAAACTTTTGGGAAAATGGTATTGGCTTCTTTTTTTGCGTACTGCCTAGATACCTTATGGCCTTGTCATTCTTAAACTGAAATTTCCCAGATGATACACACAAAAGTGAAATTCCAAAACAAACAGAAATCTAAGATTAGATCAATGTGAAAATTTGTTTATTTAAAAAGCTAAGGTGAGAGTCAAAGGCGTTTGATGAAAATTTCCTCCCAAATGTTTCTGAAATGACAAGCATTATGGCCCCAACTATTACCAATATCAATTTATAGCTTATGAAAACCAGCCGCCTCTATGGGAACGTTTGGCCAAAGACCGCCAAATCCACGAACATGCAATGTTTATGTATACACAACATCATGTGTTATTATAATCATTCGATCAATCACATATTCTTGATCAATTATATATTTGTATGACTTCTTTTATGTTATTCTTTTTATGTTTGATATGTGTCATGATGAACTATTGTTTATAATAATAGAAACAAAGAATATTGGATTGTTGGTGTGCCGATGATGTTTCCTAAAAGGTGGACCATCGTGCTGTTGAATTGTTTAAAACCTCCTTTTCGGGCTCTCAGCTATATTTTTTCATTACATGAATGGATTATTCAACCTCCTGACTGTCCCTTTTTATTCTTGATGGAAGTGCTGAAGTTATTGAACTGGCAGTAATCTTTTTAAAACATGAAAGAATCTAATTGAGTGACAGGTCGATTGGCAGCAAAATTTATTAAATATTAATTATTGAACTGGTAGTAATCCTTTTAAAACTTGACAAAATTTTAATTGAGTGACATATCGAATGGTACAAATTTATTAAATATTAATTATTGAACTGGAAGTAATCCTTTTAATACTTGACATAATTTTGATTTAGTAACAGGTCGAATGGCAACAGTTTATTAAATATTAGTTATTGAACTGGCAGTAAATTAATAACAGTGAGTTTATGTTGGGAAGGAATTTTATTTAAGACAACATAGATTTAGCCTTATTTCAATAGAAAATTGATCATGTCAGACCACATCCTCTCTTTTGTCAGTGATTAATGCTTGGTTAGATAGCAAGGGCATTTTCATTTGAAAAGTTAATTCTGGTTATGGTTAACCTTACTTTCACTTAGTAGTTTATTATTACTATTATTATTTGTGGGATGAGGAATTTTTGTGTAAAGATTGTTAAGATGCACATAATATATTTCTTGGATATTGTTATATATATCTACATGATTATTAGATATTGATTTTAAAATAGAATACTTATAAAAAATAATAATATTTAAGGCAAGTTGATTTAGATGGAACTCTGATGACACTTGTAATTTAAATTTGTGCAAATGAATTTGTTTTAAGGATAATTTAGATTGTATCTTGATGATATTTTGCATTTAGGCATGCTAAGATGGGCTCGTGATAAATGACTAAAAAAGATGGTAACTATTGACTAGCTTGACCCGACGATTGATCGGGATATTGGAGAAGTCATCTTTAGCTTGTACCTTCCATTGAGGGGGTTGTTGTTTATTATAATTAATGATTGTCCTTTCTTATTGGCTTGGTCTTCTTCTGTCGAGTGGGATGTAGACACCTCCTCGTTCCTCAGAACAGTCGCTAGCCCTGAGATCTTAAATGGTCAAAATCGATGGGAACCTGGGCTTGAGCATTGCTTATGTGTCTTGGAGGTCCTAACCATTGCAGGGTAGGACAGGCATTTTAGTCATTTTTATTCTTCGACGATTGAATGTCGTGCATTGCTTCCAGTTGCATGATGCACCTTTATGTTAGGTCTTCATTTTGTTGGTGCGTGAGTTTCTTGCGTGGTGTTCATTGTCATGAATGCGTCATTGAGTATAATGTCATGTTTACCTTCCTACCCACACACACACAAAAAAAAAAAAATTGCACTTGTTATGTGAGGCTTGATGTCATGACAAAATGGGAGGGTCGTTACATATGGTATCAGAGCGAGGCTCAACCCGCGACTTGGGGTCGCTATGAATTTCGTTGATATGATTAATGATGTAGGAGCATCGCTAGCACCATCAAGCGATCCAGCGTGGAGTGGAAGACTGCTGGATAAGCCAGTGCAAATTTTGAAATTACCCTGGAAACTGTTGCGCAAGTCTTTAATGAGGCCATTTATGAAGGCACACTTTGTATAGTGTATTGGACCTTGAGCCTTTAAGCTCTCGTCCTTAGATAGATAGGTGACATTTAATTTAGTTAATGTTGGTAGATAGGATTTTAATTCTAGATTTGATAGCCTAGAGTCCAAGAGGGAAAATGGATATAGACACCCTCATTGTATCATTGTAACATTAGAATTCAGAAGTAAGAGAGCAAGGAGAACTAGAGAACTGTATGAAGAACACCCATGTACAGACATTTGAATTAATAGAAGAAATCTTTGATTCAACTCCATGGTTTTTGTTATTTCTCTGTGTATTGATATTTTTCTCATGAATGTTTGCTTCCTATCATACATTTGTTGTTATATGTTGTGTATGTGGTTTCATGAGGAATCGAAGTCTAAGAGGAAGAGTGAATGAGTTTCAAGTGTTTCTCTAATTGAGCCAGAGGATTCCTGCAAGGAATGCAGTCAAATTTTTCCGCAAGGAGTGCGTTGACATAAGATTTTGATTAGAGGTAACTTTTGTTCTCATTCATTTTGAGAGTGCAGTTAGACACAGTGCTGTGCAAGGAGTGCGCAGGCCAGATAGAAGCCTCAGGGTCATGAACCTGAGTGAAGTATCGAAATACTGCTGCTGCAAGTGTGTGCAGAGTCGAGTGCCTTCAACACTCAAGTGATGTTCAGGATTTGCCGCAAGGAGTGCATGCAAGGTCTCTTTCTGAAGACTGAAGTTGTGAAAAAAAACTCAGGAGGAGTAGAGCCTTCAGATTTGTTGAAGGACTGCACAGGAATCTCTCATCAAGGAAACCCTCAAGAAGAGGAAATAACAGTCAAGATCTCCCGGAGGAATTTCATGAATTCCCGTCAACCGTCAGATTAGGTAGGAGCTGCACCGGGGTTAAGCTCTAGTGGATAGAGGTATCGAAATTCGGTATTTCGTGAATTCTGGAGGTAAAGAAATCATAGCATCCGGAATCGCGATCCGTGATACCCTGGCAGGATCAGAACCATTCATCGTTGGGATGTGTGTCAGGAGATTCCGAGGAGTCAGAGATCGGAGAATCGGGGTTTCTGAGGATAGGAAACACTTGCCGCTTGGAATCGCAAAACGCGATATCCCAACGGAAGGGTCGTGTGGGCCACAGTCAGGGTTAGTGGAGGACAAGTGGTGTGCCATATCGGGGATCGGGAAATTCAAGTCCGGAATCCTTTGGCATTAGGATTCGCGATCCCGCGAATCCCGAAATCCCGATCAAAGCAACGAGAAGTGGAGAAAGTTAATTCACACGTGCACATCGGATATTCGGGGCATCGGGTATCGGGAGTCAGTGATTCAAAGTGCATGACATCGCGGGTTGTGAAATTGTGATAGAGTATAAGTTCCGATAGGTACGGGAAGAGGTCAGCATTGACTGAACCATTGGGTCTCGGGGATTCAAGAGCCCAGAAATTGACAGTAAACTTGCGAGTCTGTGAGTTCCGATCCTCTGATAAGTTGAGGGAGGGAATCTCGAGGAGAATCTGTGGGCGCAAATTTCCCAATAGGGAAATAGAGGAACCTTGGAGTTCTTCGGGCCGAGAAGAAGTAGAATATCCTGAGGAAGCTGACACGCTCTGAGGAGTGCGACTGCGTCAATTAATTATACTGTTGCTAATCGAGTTGACTTGTATTCATGCAGGTAATCATGGTTAGAGGATTTCATGGAGGCAGATGATGGGGTGCTAAGGGAGGGGGCGGGATGCCTTCAGTAGCACCCATGCCTGAGTGGTCTAACCCCCAGGGAGACTAGAAGGTTCTTGGACAGGAGCAGATAGCAGTTGGTGATGTAGTCGGAATGATGAGATCTTTTCAGCGCATGTCCGAGGCACTGATCATCCATTTGGATAGAGATGAGGCCAGGGCACCAGCACCTACTGGGGTTCCATCGTGCGCTCTGGTCAGTACTGGTAGCATTCACCGTGAACTCAAGACGATAAAATTTCTTGAGTTCTTTGGTGCCCCGGATGGCACAGCCGCCAAGGCATGGTTGGAGAACATGGCGATGTGCTTCAAACTTTGCGAGTATACCTCCAACATGAAGGTCCGCATGGAGATCTTTCAACTAAAGGGGAGTTCTCTTCTATGGTGGAAGATGCTCCTACCACAACTGAACATGGCCGTCTAAAATGTGTCATGGGAACTATTCAAGAAACGGTTTCGAGAGAGGTACCTTTCAGAGGAATTCATTGAGAATCAGCTCAATGAGTTCAAAACCTTACGATAGGGTGGCCACATGGTGCTCGAGTACGAGGCCTGTTTTATGGAGATGCTCCAGTATGCTTCGCACCTAAACACTGAGAAAATTAAGGTCAAACGGTTCCATTTCGGCCTTAACGATGACCTACATGCCAAGGTTAGGATTTTGATGCATCAAATCTTGCATGATGCCATCCAGAAGGCCTTTATAGCATAGGAGGATATTATCAGTGGGGGTCAGACTAGGACTCCAGCAAGACCAGTAGGGCAGGTTTCATCTAGAGCACAACAACATCAGACACCAGCTAGACATACGCTGGGATATCATGGCTTCCATAGGGGATCCACTTTCACTACACCTCAACAACCGACACCTCAGTGATGGACAACTTATCGGGGACCACAGCATAAGCAGCAGTGTCGCCCGTAGCAGTAGTAGTTTAGGCCTGTTTAGCATAACAGACTAGGATTCCAGGTCGGTGGGATGTCATCTTCTACTTCGGGTACCAGGACTACTGGGCCAAAAAGGTGGTGTTGGACGTGTGGGGAGCCACACTACCAGCGCGACTACCCTATGGAGAGGACCAGAGTGTCTCGATCATCCGGACCCACTACCATGGAAGAATAGGGCAAGGCCCATCGAATTCATGCAGCGGTGAATAACCACTAGGTAGAGCACCATTCGAGTGTGCTTGAGACGACAAGTACCGTCGCTGACTAGACCCTTAGTATTTTGATAGATCTCGGTGCTACTGGGAGTTTCATTTCTAGTGCAATGCTAAAAAATATTAAGGTAAAGGCAGTTGAACAAGATGATTTTAGCTTCGTAGAGATGGATTTGGGAGCCAAACAGAAGGTTTGGAGGAAAGGTTACAGGCTATATCCTTAACCTGGGAGATTTTGTCACGAAGGCCAACCTGTATGTCACAATCTTAGGATCTTATGATGTTGTGATTGGTATGGATTGGTTAGAATCGCATGAGGTGATACTCAATTGTAATACAAAACGATTGAGCTTGGCTGATGACGAGGGGAAAAGACGTGTGATTGTAGGCTGAAACTAGGGATTTTCCCTAAGGTTCATCTCTTCCTTGCATGAAATGAGAAGGGAGTAGCGGAAGGTATAGAACACCTTTCGGTGGTGAAAGAGTTTACAGATGTGTTTCCAGAGGAGTTACTTGGGATACCACTGGAGAGGGAATTAGAGTTTACCATAGACCTAAAATTGGGGACTGAACCGATAGCAAGAATGCCTTATCATATGTCGACCCCGGAGTTACAAGAGTTGAAAATGCAAATAAAGGAGTTGTTGGACCTGGGACTGATATGTCCTAGTGTGTCACCATGGGGTGTACCTGTTATTTTCATATGAAAGAAGGATGGGTCGTGGAGGCTTTGCATTGACTACCATCAATTGAACAAGGCCACTTTCAAGAATCAATATTCATTACCAAGGATTGATGATTTGTTCGATCAAATGAAGGGTGTGACGGTGTTCTCCAAGATCGATTTGTGATCAGGGTATCACCAGTTATGGATCAAGGAGGATGATCTCCCTAAGACTGCCTTTAAGACGAGGTTTGGACATTACGAGTTTACTATTTTACCGTTTGGACTAAAAAATGCCCCAGTAGTATTTATGAGTTTGATGAACGGTGTGTTCCACGAGTACTTGGACAAGTTCATCCAAGTATTCATTGAAGATATTTTGATTTACTCTCGGACGATGGAGGAGAATGATGAGCACTTGCGCTTGGTACTACAGTGTCTGCGAGAGCACAAATTGTATGGGAAGTTGTCTAAATGCTCATTTTATCAATTGAAGATTCACTACTTAGGGCATGTCATCTCCGGCGAAGGCATCGCCATGGATCCAGCTAAGGTTGAGGCTATTATGGAATGGTCTGTGCCGACGAATGTCCTGGAAGTGCGTAGCTTCATGGGTTTAACAGGATACTATCGACGGTTTGTTGAGGGATTTTCAAAGATAGCAAATCTGATCACGGAGTTCCAGAAGAAGAACAATAAGTTTGTTTGGACCGAGAAATGCATGGAAGCATTTTGGAGGCTCAAGGAGTCATTGACAACAACACTGATACCAAAAGTCTCTGACATGGACGCAGGCTTCTTGGTATGCACTGATGCATCCAAGGAAGGCTTAGGTGGAGTCTTGATGCAAGACAGATGAGTGATCGCTTACATCTCGAGGAAACTGAGAAGGAATGAGGAGAACTACACGACGCACAATTTGGAGTTGTTAGCCATCGTATATGCCTTGAAGGTTTGGAGGCACTACCTTGTGGACTAAAACACATATTTACGAAAAGTGACCTGAACACACGACAATGACATTGGTCAAAATTTCTTAGCAAGTACGACTTCGAGATTACTTACATAAAAGGAATAGTGAACAGGGTGGCATATGCATTGAGTCGAAGACCATGCATCTTTTCAATGTTTCCTCTTCAGATGAATCTACATAAAAATATTCTAATCTTACAGCATGACGATAACTTATACAAAGAGGTTGAGGGTTCTATCAGACAAAACAAAATGATGGTACCACGATTTGAGGGATTTTCATTTAATAGCGATGGTTTATTGAGGTTTAAAAGTTAGATATACGTACTGCAAAATGATGAGTTTAGGATGTTGATCCTAAGCGAGGCTCATAGAGCAGTATACATGGCTCATCCGGGAGTCACGAAGATGAGGGAAGACCTTAAACCCTTATTCTTCTAGAAGGGAATGAAGGCAAACATAGTCAACTATGTGGCCAGATTTCTAGAATGTTAGCAGGTAAAGGCTGAACATAGACACCCAGCAGGATTACTACAACCACATGCAATTCCAGAATCAAAATGGGAGGTTATTTTGATGGATTTTATTGTTGGATTGCCACTAACGATAAGGAGACATGACTCGATTTTTGTAGTGGTAGACACTCTGATGAAGAGTTCTCACTTGATTCCTGTGTGTACAACATATCAATCACCTGACATAGCAAGAGTTTTCATCAGTGAGATTGTGAGGTTGCATGGCGTTCCTAAGAGGATTATATCCGATCAAGGATCGGTGTCTACTAGATGATTTTGGACAAGTTTCCAAGAGGCCTTGGGAACCCAACTTAACTTTAGTACTGTGTATCACCTGGAAACTGACGGGTAGACTGAACGAATGAACCAAACCTTGGAGGACATGTTGCGCATGTACATGATGGACCAACAAATGCGATGGGAATAATTATAGCCACTAGTGGAGTTCACTTACAACAACAGTTAACAGAGCACCATTAAGATGGCGCCTTTCGAGTTTCTTTACGGGCGACCGTGTCAGACGCCTTTGAGTTGGGATTGGCTTGAGGATAAGGTCTTGGTGGGACCATAAGCGATCCAAGAAATGGAAGAGAAAATGAAAACAATAATACAAAGGATTAAAGAAGCGCAGGATCGACAAAAGAGTTATGCCGATGCGCACCGTGTCGACCATAGTTACGAGGTCGGTGATCGACTCTTCTTGCAGGTTAAACTGCATAAGAGTTCGATCAAGTTTGGGAAGGGATCTAAACACTCTCCTAGGTTCGTGGGACCTTTCAAGATTATGGAGAGAGGATCCCATGGCCTATCAACTAGCCTTGCCTGATTCCTTGGGGTGTATGCATGATGTTTTTCATGTATCTATTTTGAGACATTATATTAGTGATCCTACACATGTTATTGACATGAGTTCCTTGCAGGTATTGGATGAGGGAGTGCTCATGATTGAGCTAGTCTGCATATTGGATCATCGCATTTGACAGTTAGAACGTCAAATGGTAGATCAGGTCAAGGTCCAGTGGGACAATTATAGTCTGCACTCGACGACCTCAAAGGACGCATATGATATGCACCAACAGTTTTCATTTTTGTTTGATAGATAGACATATGCTACTGTGATACACTTTATTTCATCATATATACTGTGAAACTTTGGGACAAAGTTTAGACCAAGAGGGGGTGTGTGTAACATCCCACTCTGGTACATGGAGCAAACTTATTCTTTGAGGACACTTTCTCGCAAGTGATCTGGATTATTATGCTATTAAAACTTTTGATTTTGATTATGAGGCATTATCGGTTGATGACATGTTGTTTTACTACATCGACATAGACAGGTGCTATTGACTCAGTTTTATTGAGTGTGCAGGATTTTAGACCTCGAGGATGTAGAGGCATCGATGAAACCCCTTGAACTCTGGATCGAGTCAGGGTGTGTGCCATTGGGGTTTGATTGTTTTACTATAATATTAGTGCATATGAATGGATGATATGATATGGATATGTTCTGACATGATTTGTTGATGATGTAGGCTGACGATAGCTTGCCGACTAGACTCGCATATGGAGTAAAGGGGCCACACATGACTAACATAGATGTTGAGGGACAGGTGTGCATAGCAGCCCTGCCACATCCTACTAGCACTTTCGTCGTGGCTCGAACTATAGGTTAACGATTATATAGTTCAAGAGGACCCACGATGCTGTGAGTGCAAACTACGACAGTCGCTCATGATGATTATAAGGGGCACGCAATAAGGTAGGGGCCTTATTCCTTAGAAGCCCTTAGTCTCCCACAAGTTCACCTGGCAGAGTGTTGACTCCAGGGATTATTGATGTCTACCAAATCAGTCAAGAGGCGAGTGGAACCCTTGGAGCACGTAGTGCATCCTGAAGGGCACATCACACAAAGGAACATATGAGGTGAGTGGCAGCCTTGGAGCACCTAGTGCATCCTGAAAGGCACATCCCATTTTTTATGATAGAGGGATGAACCTAGATGCCCCTAACACAAATAACATGCTAATTAATTTTAAAACAATTTCCCTAATTAAATGTTGCCCAGTATGAAATTTAAGGCCCAAGTCTAAATTACGCTAGTGGTAAAATTTTGTCTTCTATAAAAAATATATATATAATAAAAATAAAAACAACTTAAATAACAATTATGATCTTCGTCTGATCTTGTAACATGAAGGGATTAAAAAATTTTAATTTATTCATAAAAAAAAAAATTATGTTGGATTAAAATTTAAAAAGGGAATTAATTTTTTTATTACATTAATAAATTAAAGTGTACTAATTAAATAAGAAAAGTGAAAAAGGGTTAATTTCCACACCTGCCTTTTTGAGTTCTAAGTAAAATGGGGAAAGAGGGAAAAAAAAAAAATAGGAAACTAGGGAAAAGAGGTAACATAAAAAGGGAAAAAGGGGAACTTAAGGGAAAAAGTGGAAAGTCAACTTAGTAAAGAATCTACCATTAAGAGCTTTCTAATTTTAAACTAAATTAGTGATTTCATAATAGGGAAAGCCTTTAAAACCTATAAGGGAATTTGCGGGCACCTAGGAGTGATTCTAGGAGTAACTCTAGGTGAGTGAGGGAAATAAGATAATTAAGTATTTAAAGAAATTAATTAATGGAGGAATGAAGGGGATGGGTGGCACTTGTACGGAGAGGAATTTTTAGGAATTTATTTTTAAAACTTTAATTAAATGAGATTTTAGGAAAGAAAGGAAGTTTGAAACTCTATAAAATGAAGGAAGGAGAAGGATGAAGGATCATCTTCTGTTTGCGTAACATTACGCTACAAAAATATCTACTCGACTGATTTACTTGTGGGAGTTGGGATACCCAACACAGAGAGGAGTGGTAGCTCAGCCTTGTGAGTCAAGCTAGGAGCTAGATGAGATCTTTGGATAATGTGTGTGGCCCCTTTGCGGCTCGGGGGGCTAAGGGGGAAGAAGAGTACCACTAGCATTGGTTGGGAGGTACTGATGAAGTCTCAGCAGTCGGCGAGCAAGAGTTGCACTGAGCGCACGAACGACACTCGAAGTAGGTGAACAGGCAACGATACACGTCTTCATTTGAATGGTAGATTGTTGTAAGATTTATGATTTGGATCTTCTTGTTTATTGGGTAATTAAACTGGTTGTCTAGTTCCATGATTGAAATTTTTATAGTGTCACATCCCCCAAAAATAAAATATTTTTTATGTGCTGGAAATTTATTTTCATTTTTGGCAAATTCGAATCTGGAAAATTTTTACCATTTATGGCAATTCTGAATTTCGAATTTAATAATCGTATTTAATTATCATGGCTGTTGGGCAGAGATATGTTTGGAATAAACTAACTATTTGACTATGACACTTGTATCACAACAAAATATTTATATTAATTACAGGAGGACAAATGGAATAGCCATGTTAAAATCAGTTGACCATGAGTCCATGAGTGGGGAACATGTTAGAACTACCTCTAGATTGATTATGAGAAGTGGAAAATCAAAGATTTGGCCACTGGAAGCCCCTGAAAATCAGGGATTAAGAGAGCTGCGAAAATCCCCAAAGGAGGGAAAAAGACCCGGCAAAAATTGATAAATAACATATGCAAGGAGGCAGGACGCTACCAAGTATGTTGGGGAAAAGATTTTTTTTGAGCTCTCTTGCTGTTATGAACACTAGGGATTGAGTGTGAGGCAGGAGGAGCCTGCTAAAATAGATTTTCCTTGTTGTTATGAGCATTGTTGAGTAAGTGTGAGGCAAGAGGATAACTGCTGGAATTGAAGGACATTATTGAGGAGGAGTTTCCAAGTTCGCCCTCATGGATTCATTGTTAGGCTAGGGGGTGAATCGGGCAGGTGACTTTGTCTGCCCTGTTCTACCGTTGGGAGGAACATGGATGTTCCCTTTGTCTCCCCGTGGATTGGATTCAGATATGTTGATCTACCCCTCTTTATTCTTGGCTATGCTTTGATTTATGGCAGGTATCTATTATGTGATTATATCTAATTGCATTAATGTAAACCTTTCCCTCTCTGTTCTTGGATGTTTTGTGTGTAACTGATATTATGCATCTAATTGTTTCTAAATTTGAAATATTTCTTTCAATGGATGATGTTTAACATGGTATTAAATGTATAATCACAGTCTAATTTCTGGAGTGGACCCTCCCGAAATATTGAAGTGTTAGGCAAATTTATTTTTATAGATGTTGAGTTTAAGAAAGCCGGTCCATCTATGGATTAGGTTTAATTTGAAGTCAAAATACTAGATGTACAAAAATTCAGACATTTAAAGAATTTTGGGAGCCCCCGGAAAGCAAACTTAGATCCCTCGGATCATCAATTATAATTTCCAAACTCTAATGGAATGATATTCTTATTCATGTATTTAAATAGATGCACAGATCTAGTACTGTTGACGTTTAATGCCTTGTTTAAAGATGCTCTAAGTGAACATAATAGGAGTTACCTTTTAAAGAACCTGTTACCCTATTGTACCTGTTTTATAGATTATATGCGTATAAAACTTAGAAGTTAGATTTTTGGAATCTTGATAAGTAAACAGATATTGAATCCTTCTACACCTACTATTTCACATAATGAAAGTAAAAATACCAGTACAAGGAAAAAATCTTAGAATTATGAAAATAATGTGATTTTCGGCATTCAGGACTTGCTGGTTACATTTATACGAAGTTCCCTTGCTTATCCAAACCCCAAAACCCCGAATCCTGAAATCCTGAAGTGTTGGTCCGACACCCTTCACCTTTCAGAATTCGGGAGTTGTGTGTTGTTGTTATCATTTTGAAACCCCGAAACCCCAAATCCCAAAATCCAAAAATGTTAGTTCCTTTCTTTTTCGCAATTCGGGAATTGTTGTACGATGGATGTTTGGCTATGGAACTCACGAAGTTCCGAATCCTGAAATCCTGAAATACGGGTATCACATTTCTTTTCTTTTGCATTTCAGAAGTTTGTTCATGTTGATGTTTGGACATGGGAAATCGTGAAGTTCCAAGCCCCGATATCCCGAAATTAGAGACCCACTTTTCCTTTTTCGCTTTTTCGAAAGTTTGTTTATGTTGATATTTGGACACTCGAACTCGCGAAGTTCCAAACCCTGAAATCCCAAAATACAGGTCTCACCTTTCTTTTCTTTTGCATTTCATAAGTTTGTTCATGTTGATGTTGGACACCGTAACTCACGAAGTTTCGAACCTCGAAATCCTAAAATGCGGGACCCGCCTTTCCTTTTTCGCATTTTTAGAAGTTTGCTTATGTTGATGTTTGGACACCAGAACTCACAAAGTTTTGAATCTCGAAACCCCGAAATACGAGTCCTACCTTTCCTTGTTCATATTTTCGGGAGTTGTTGTGTGTATTGATGTTTGGATTTTGTACTCACGAAACCCCGAACCCTGAAATCTCGAAGTGTTGGCCACAGTCTTTCCATATTTCGAATTTCGGTAAACAACGGGGTCCTTTGTTTTGTTCGACATTTGTGATTACCAAAACCCGATTGACCTATGTTTCTTCACAAAGCTATAGGAATATAGTAGGAATTTTTGTTATAGGAACAACTCAAATACTGTAATGTATAGACTGGTAGAAAACACCCGAGAATCTCTTCCAGGATAGAAGTATAATAATAACTATTCATATTACAGGTTACCATGTACGGGGCATGGAATGTACCTAAATTATTATACGGAGAAAGATATGGGTATATACTTACTTGTAGGTGGAAATAAATATAGATGTTAATAGAGAGTTAAAGCGAATTTCCTACAGTAAAAATGCTAATATCGCCTTTACACGTGCACGTATTAGACAATCAAGTTACCTACTATTCTAGCAGTCATGAAGATCTAGACTTGCAATCACAAGCATAATGAATTGTGCAGAACTTAATTACTTTGACAACTTTATGTTCGAAGTAAACCAAACTGGTGTAATGATGTCTTTATGTATCGAATTGAATCTTAACTTCTCTTAAAATCTAATCTGAAACGAAGTAGAATTATGTCATAGAATTTTTTTTTATGGTAAATTTGAGGTACATTACATATGGTATCAGAGAAAGAGTTACAACACTGGGCCTGAATAGGGCCACATTAATTACTTAGTATATATTCTTATTTATGAAAAAACTAATAAATCTTGTGAATTACAAACATAAAGCTTTTTTGTTTTGTGTTGAATAATGGAAGCTCAAGAAGGTGCAGAAATCAAGGTGGAAGAGAATCCGCAACAAGGAACTCCTAGAGCTCCAAGACAAAACAGTGATGGAAGCTCACCCACGAAGGTGTTGGAAACAGTGAGGAACCTTGTTGTTGAACTACAGGTTTTCAAGGCCAACAATGAAAAATTGAAGAAGGCACAGGAGGAACAAGAAGAGATAAATGAAGTCCCGTTGCATAGTATAGTAACCAAGAAAATCCCAAAAGATGATAACCATGAGCAAGATGTTAGCAAAAGGGCCTCCAAGAATTCTGGTGTGAAGACAGAAAAAGGAGACAGTTCATCTGAAGGTACACCTTTAGCTGAAGACAAAACCATACCAGACAAAAAAAGAAAACAAACCGGCCACCTTGAAGGAGAATTTAAAATGATTAAACCAACTACTTTTGATGGAGAATCTAGGACAAGAGAAGAATTCGAGGCATGGTTGTTAAACATAAAAAAATACTTCCAAATCTACAACTACTCCAGTAACATGAAATTCATAATGGCCATCTACAATATGAAGGGGAAGGCCAACATTTGGTGGCAGGACCAGAAATTGGCCAAGGGCCTAAATGAGAAATAGTTGGAATGGTCCAACTTTAAGAAGTATTTTAAGAAACAATACCTTTCTGAAAGCTATTATGAAAGGAAGACGAAATAATTTTATGAGTTATGACTCGGACAAATGACAATGGAGGACCTTATAAATAAATTTTTGGAACTACTAAGGTTCGTACCATAAATCCGAGAGAATAAGGTAAAAATCTATTGATTCTTAAGTTGTTTACCACAGTCCTACAGGGACATAATTGAGTTTGACAACCCCAAATCCTTAAGTGAGGCATTCAGAAAGGCACGAATGTGCTATGACCAGTATAAACAACGAGTAGAGTTTCCCAAGACTTGGAAGGGTAACAAGCAAGATGGAATGCAGCAGCGAAAGAAGGGATACCATCCAACTCCTTATCAGAATGCAACAAAAAGTTTCCCAAGGAAGGATTTTCACTCCAATCATCCGAACACGCAAGGTAGTGGTAAACCGGTAAACCTAGGAATGAAGAAGTTTGGGGAAAACTCCCACGAGCCATTAAAGTGTTGGGATTGTGGAAAGCCTCATCTAAGGAGGAACTGTCCACATTTAATTACAACAAACAGAACTAATGTTCACAATTTACAAGAAGCCTTGACAATGCGAGACATGGGTAGAAGTTTGCATCGGATAAATGCAGCCATAGATGGTTGACAAACTAACCACCAGTCCTCAGTGGTAGAAATCGAAGGTAAAATCCATGACACTTGAATTTTTGTTTTAATTGACCCTGGAGCAACGTTAAGGTATATTACTCCCGATGTAATAGAGTTGATTAAACTTAAGAAACAAAAGCATGGAAAATATTGTCTTGTACAACTAGGAACAAGTACCAAAAGAAAAGTAGTTAACTTTATTTCTGATCTTGAGTTCAGCTTAGATGGTCAAAAGATAAGGACCAATATGAACATCCTACCACTAGGATCTTATGATATGATGATCGGGATGGATTGGTTGGAACAACACAAAGAAGTACTAGAGCAGTACTAGACTGTTATACAAAGATACTTAGCTATAAAGATAATTTTGGCATTGTTAGAACAGTCCAAGGTATACCAAAACCTATGTCAGTTGGACAAGTTTCAGTGATGCAATTCAAGAAATGTATTAGAAAGGGATGTCAAGTTTATGCCATCCAAGTGATGAATCTATTAGAAACAAAAGATAATCCCAAGTTAGAAGACTTTGTTGTCCTATAGGAATTCAGAGACATGTTTGTTGACGAGATACCAGAATTACCTCTTAGGAGAGAAATAAATTTCTCTATAGACTTACTACCCGGATCAGCCCCTATCTCAAAAGCACCCTACCGAATGAGTCAACCAAAACTGACAGAATTAAAAATATAATTACAAGAATTGTTGGACAAGGAATATATCAGACCAAGTGTCTCTCCATGGGGTGCACCAGTCCTCTTTATGAAATAGAAAGATGATACTCTAAGACTATGTATCGATTATAGACAACTGAACAAAGTGACCATTAAGAACAAATACCCCTTACCACGGATAAATGATCTATTCAATCAAGTTGGTGGGGCCAAGATCTTCTCAAAATTGGATTTACAATCTGGTTATCATCAAGTTAGGATAAAGAACCAGGACATAAACAAAACAGATTTTCGTACAAGATACAGACACTGCGAGTTTGTAGTCATACCTTTCAGACTCACTAATGCACCAGCCACATTTATGTGCTTGATGAACAACATTTTCAACCAGTACTTAGACAAGTTCATAGTAGTATTTATCGACGATATTATGGTCTATTCTAAAATGGAGGAGGAACACGATGAACACTTATGAATAGTTCTACAAACACTAAGGAAACACAAACTATACGCAAAATTCGACAAATGTGAATTTTATCAAAAATAAATACAATATTTAGGACATGTCATTTCCTCGGAAGGTATTGTTGTAGACCCGGAAAAGATAAGAGCCATTATGGAATGGCCAGTGCATAAGGATTTGGCAGATATCCAGTCATTCATGGGAATCATTGGATATTATCACAGATTTATAGAAGGGTTCTCCAAGATAGCCTACCCTATCACGTCATTACAAAAGAAAGGGACCAAGTTTAACTGGTCGCAAAAGTGTCAAGACAATTATAACAAGCTAAAATAATTATTGACATCGGCGCCCATCTTGAAGGTAACAGACCCAGATAAAGACTTCACAGTATGCGTTGATGCAAGTAAAGAGGGACTAGGTGGTGTTATAACTCAGGAAGGGCACATGATTTGTTATGAGTTCCAGAAATGAAAGGAACATGAGTGAAATTATGTCACTCATGACTTAGAATTGACAGTAGTAATACATGCCTTAAAAATGTGGCGACACTATATAATGGGCAGAAAATTCTTACTATTGACGGATAATAGCAGTGTGAAATATCTGTTTAACCAACCAGGCCTTAATGAAAGACAAGCAAGATGGATATCCTTCCTGAGCGAATTTGACTTCGAGGTCAGACATATCAAGGGTAAGGAAAATAAAGTAGCAGATGCTTTAAGCTGCATAATCTATGGGTTATTTGAGATAAATATTAGTATGGCAGAAAGTGATCTGGAACAAAGAATAAGAACGACAGGTGTTAATGATGGAAATTACACTAAGATGATAGAAGAATTTCAAAATAGTATCACAAACACAGATAAACCAGATATAAGTATCAACAAGAAGGGACTGTTAAGATTTAAAAATAGACTGTACATACCGGATTCAACAGAGTTAATATTAACTGTTTTAGACGAAGTGCATAAGAAACCGTATTCTGGCCATCCAGGTTACCAGAAGAAAATAAAAACACTCAAAAAACTATTTTACTGGCCTAACAGTAAGGGAAAAACAACATAATACTTGGCTAGGTGCCAATATTGTCAGTAGGTTAAGGCCGAACACCAGCATCCAACTGACCTATTGCAACCACTACCAATACCAGAATGGAAATGGGAGACCATATCACTGGACTTTGTAACAGGTTTTCCAAAATATCAGAAACAAAATGATTCAATCATGGTTTTAATCAATAAACTCAGTAAGTCTGCACACTTTATTCCTATAAAGTCTACTTTTAAAGCTATTAATATTGCTGAAATATTCATGAAAGAAATATAGAGACGTAAAATTCACATCCGCTTTTTGGAAGGAATTGTTTGCAGGACTAAATACTAATTTGAATTTCAGTACGAGTTATCATCCACAAACAGATGGATAGACTGAAAGGACAAATCAAATCATAGAGGATATGATCCGCATGTATGTAAGAACAAAGCCGAACAAGTGGAAAGACTACCTACACTTGGTAGAATTTGCATATAACAATGGGTACCAAACTTCGTCTAAGTTGAGCCCTTTCGAAATACTATATGGAAGAAAGTGTACAACTCCAATTAGTTGGGATAACCCAGCTGACAGACTTGTGTTTGGACCAGAGATGCTCCAAGAAATCGAGAACATGGTAAGGAAGGTACAAAAGAACTTGAAAGAAGCACATGACAGACAAAAGAGCTATGTGGATCAAAAAACAAGACACGTGGAATTTCAAGTGGGAGATCATGTTTACCTGAAGATCAAAGCCCGAAAAAGCTTGTTGAAGTTCAGGTACTGTGCCAAGATGGCACCCAAGTTTTGTGGTCCCTTCAAGATACTAGCTCGAATTGGAACCGTAGCATATCAACTTGCACTTCCAACTAGTCTAAGAATTCATAATGTATTTCTTGTATCTTTGATGAAAAATTATATTCATGACCCTACTCAGATAATTGATTGGAAATTGGTGCAGGTGGAACTCAAAGCCAAGTTCCAAGTGGAACCCCTGAGCATTCTAGACCAAAGAGAAATAACACTTTAGAATAGAGTCGTCGCTCAGGTAAAGGTGCAATGGAAGCACTTTAGTCCTGAGGAGGCCAATTGGGAATTCGAAGGAGATTTGTGAAAATCTCATCCAATCCTATTCCAGGAAAGAAAAGAACACTGAGGACAGTGTTTTACTTAAGGGGGAAAGGATGTGACATCCCCCAAAAATAAAATATTTTTTATGTGTTGGAAATTTATTTTCGTTTTTGGCAAATTCGAATCTGGAATTTTTTTTCCATTTATGGCAATTCCGAATTCCAAATTTAATAATATTATTTGATTATCGTGACTGTTGGGCAGAGATTCTTTGGACTCAACTAATTATTTGACAATGACACTTGTATCACAACATAATATTTATATTAATTGTAGGAGGACAAATGGAACAGGCATGTTAAAATCAGTTGACCATGAGTCCATGAGTGGGGAACATGTTGGAACTGCCTCTAGGCTGATTATGAGAAGTGGAAAATCAGATATTTGGCCACTGGAAGCCCCTGAAAATCAGGGATTAAGAGAGCTATGAAAATCCCCAAAGGAGGGTTAAAGACCTGGGAAAAAATTGAAAAATAGCATATGCGAGGAGGCAGGATGCTGCCAAGTATGCTGGGAAAAATATTTTTTTTGAGCTCTCTTGCAGTTATGAACACTATGAATTGAGTGTGAGGAAATAAGATCCTGTTGAAACAGATTTGCCTTGCTGTTATGAGCATTGTTCAGTAAGTGTGAGGCAAGAGGATAACTGTTGGAATTGAAGGACATTGTTGAGTAGGAGTTTCCAAGTTCTCCCTCATGGATTCATGGTCAAGATAGGGGGTGAATTGGGCAGGTGACTTTGGCTGCCCTGTTCTACAGTTGGGAGGAACGTGATTGTTCCCTTTGTCTTCCCACGGATTGGATTAAGATATGTTGATCTACCCCTCTTTATTCTTGGCTATGTTTTGATTTATGGCAGGTATCTATTGTGTGATTATATCTAATTGTGTTAATGTAAACCTTTCCCTCTCTATTCTTGGATGTTTTGTGTGTAACTGATATTATGCATCTAATTGTTTCTAAATTTGAAATAATTCCTTCAATGGATGACATTTATCATGGTATTAAATGTACAATCAAAGTTTAAATTCTGGAGTGGACCCTCCCGAAATCTGGAAGTGCTAGGAAAATTTATTTTTATAGAAGTTGAGTTTAAGAAATCCATTCCATCTACGAGTTAGGTTTAATCTGAAGTCAAAATACTAGATGTACAAAAATTCAGAAAGTTAAAGAATTCTAGGAACCCCTGGAAGCAAAACTCAGATCCCTTGGATCATCACTTATAATCTCCAAACTATGATGGAATGATATTCTTATTCATGTATTTACATAGATGCACAGATCTAGTACTGTTGACATTTAATGCCTTGTTTATAGAGGCTCTAAGTGAACATAATAGGAGTTACCTTTTACAGAACCTGTTACCCTATTGTACCTTTTTTATAGATTATATGCGTATAAAACTCAGAAGTTGGATTTTTTGAATCCTGATAAGTAAACGGATATTGAATCCTTCTACACCTACTGTTTCACAGAACGAAAGTAAGAATACAAGTACAAGGAAAAAATATTAGAATTATGAAAATAATGTGATTTTCGGCATTCGGGACTTGCTGGTTACATTTATATGAAGTTCCCCTGCTTTTCTAAACCCCGAAACCCCAAATCCTAAAATCCCAAAGTGTTGGTCCCACACCCTTCACCTTTTGGAATTCGGGAGTTGTTGTGTGTTGGTGTTAGGATTTTGAAACCCTGAAACCCCGAATCCTGAAATCCCAAAATGTTAGTTCCTTTCTTTTTCGCGATTCGAGAATTGTTGTACATTGGATGTTTGGCTATAGAACTCACAAAGTTCCAAACTTTGAAATACCGAAATACGGGTATCACCTTTATTTTCTTTCGCATTTCGAAAGTTTGTTCATGTTGATGTTTGGACACTGGAACTCGCGAAGTTTCGAACCCCGAAATCCTGAAATGCGGGACCCACTTTTCCTTTTTCACTTTTTCGAAAGTTTGTTTATGTTGATATTTGGACATTGGAACTCGCGAAGTTTTGAACCCTGAAATCCTGAAATACGGGTCTCACCTTTCTTTTCTTTTGCATTTCGGAAGTTTGTTCATGTTGATGTTGGACACCAGAACTCACGAAGTTCTGAACACCAAAATCTCAAAATGTGGGACCCACCTTTCCCTTTTCACATTTTTGGAAGTTTGTTTATGTTGATGTTTGGACATTGGAACTCACGAAGTTCTAAACACTAAAACCACAAAATATGAGTCCTACTTTTCTTTTTTCTTATTTTCGGGAGTTGTTGTGTGTATTGATGTTTGTCTTTTGTACTCGCAAAACCCCGAACCTTGAA
This sequence comes from Picea glauca, assembly GCA_000966675.3. NCBI lineage: Eukaryota > Viridiplantae > Streptophyta > Pinopsida > Pinales > Pinaceae > Picea > Picea glauca. The sequence goes on from JZKD02S2150365.1 coordinate 191,202, forward strand.
ATCCTGAAGTACTGGCCACAGTCTTTTTGTAGTTCCGATTTCGGCAAACAATGGGGTACTTTGTTTTGTTCGACATTTGTAATCACTGAAACTCGATTGACCTCTGTTTCTTCACAAAGTTGTAGGAACATAGTAGGAATTATTGTTATAGGAACAACTCAAATACTATAATGTATGGACTGGTAGAAAACATTGGAGGATCTTCATCCAGGATAGAAGTATAATAATAACTGTTCATATTATAGGTCACCATGTACGGGGAATGACAAGTACCTAAATTATTATACAAAGAAAGATATGGGTATATACTTAGTTGTAGGTGGAAATAAGTACAGATGTTAATAGAGAGTTAAAGCGAATTTCCTACAGTAAAAATGATAATATTGCCTTTACACATGCACATAGAAGACAATCAAGTTACCTACTGTTCTAGCAGTCATAAAGATCTAGACTTGCAATCACAAGCATAATGAAATGTGCAGAACTAAATTACTTTGACAAATTTCTGTTCGAAGTAAACCAGACTAGTGTAATGATGTCTTTATGGATCGAATTGAATCTTACTTTCTCTTAAACTATAAGCTTAAATGAAGTAGAATTATGTCATAGAATTTTATTTTTTTTATGGTATATTTGAGGTACATTACATATGATATCAGAGCAACAGTTACAACACTGGGCCTGAATAGGGCCACATTAATTACTTATTATATATTATGATTTATGAAAAAACTAATAAAACTTGTGAATTACAAACAGAAAGCTTTTCTATTTTGTGTTGAATAATGGCATCTCGAGAAGGTGCAGAAATCAGGGTGGAAGAGAATTCGCAACAAGGACCTCCTGGAGATCCAAGACATAAGAGTGATGGAAGCTCACCCGCGGAGGTGTTGGAAACAATGAGGAACCTTATTGTTGAACTACAGGTTTTCAAGGCCGACAATGAAAAAATGACGAAAGCACAGCAGGAACAACAAGAGATAAATGAAGTCCTATTGCGTAGTATAGTAACCAAGAAAATCCCAAAATATGATAACCATGAGGAAGAGGTCAGCAAAAGGGCCTCCAATAATTCTGGTGTGAAGACAGAAAAAGGAGACAGTTCATCTAAAGGGACATCTTCAGTTCAAGACAAAACCATACTAGACAAAAAAAGAAAACAAACCAACCACCTTGAAGGAGAATTTAAAAATATTAAACCAGCTACTTTTGATGGAGAATCCAGGACAGGAGAAGAAGCTGAGGCATGGTTGTTGGACATAAAAAAATACTTCCAAATCTACAACTATTCTAGTGACATGAAAGTCAGAATGGCCATCTACAATCTGAAGGGGAAGGCCAACATTTGGTGGAAAGACCTGAAATTAGCCAAGGGCCTAAAGGAGAAATAACTGGAATGGTTCGACTTTAAGAAGTATTTTAAGAAACAATACCTTTCTGAAAGCTATTATGAAAGGAAGATGAAAGTATTTTATGAGTTACGACTTGGACAAATGACGATGGAGGACCTTATAAATAAATTTATGGAACTACTAAGGTTCATAGGAGGATAAGGTAAAAATCCAACGATTCTTAAGTTGTTTACCACAGTCCTACAAGGAAAGAATTGAGTTTGACAACCCCAAATCCTTGAGTGAGGCATTCAGGAAGGCAGGAATGTGCTATGACCAGTATAGACAGTGGGTAGAGTTTCCCAAGACATGGAAGGATAAGAAGCAATATGGAATGCATAAGTGAAAGAAGAGATACCAGCCAGCTCCTTATCTGAATGCAGCAAAAAGTTTCCCAAGGAAGGATTTTCACTCCAATCATCCGAACGCACAAGGTAGTAGTAAACCAATAAACCTGGTAACGAAGAAGTTTGGGGACAACTCCCATGAGCCATTAAAGTGTTGGGAGTGTGGAGAGCCTCATCTAAGAAGGAATTGTCCACGTTTAATTACAACAAACAAAACTGTTGTTCACAATTTAGAGGAAGCCTCGACAGTGGGAGACATGGGTAGAAGTTTGCATCGGATAAATACAGCCATAGATGGTCGACAAGCTGACCACCAGTCCTCGGTGGTAGAAATCGAAGGTAAAATCCATGACACTCGAATTTTTGTTTTAATTGACCTTGGAGCTACGTTAAGTTATATTACTCCTGATGTAGTAGAGTTGAATAAACTTAAGAAACAAAAGCACAAAAAATCTTGGCTTGTACAACTAGCAACAGGTACTAAAAGAAAAGTAGTTAACTTTATTTTTGAACTTGAGTTCATAGATGGTCAAAAGATAAGGACCAATATGGACATCTTACCACTAGGATCTTATGATATGGTTATCGAGATGGATTGGTTGGAACAAAACAAAGCAGTACTAGACTATTATACAAAGATACTTAGCTATAAAGATAATTTTTCCATTGTTAGAACAACCCAAGGTATACCAAAACCTGTGTCAGTCAGACAAGTTTCAGCGATGCAATTCAAGAAATGTATTAGAAAGGGATTTAAGTTTACGCCATCCAAGTGACAAATCTATTAGAAACAGAAGATAAGCCCAAGTTAGAAGACTTTGTTGTCCTACGGGAATTCAGAGACATGTTTGTTGATGAGATACTAGAATTACCTCCTAAGAGAGAAATAAATTTCTTTATAGACTTACTACTCGGATCAACCCCTATCTCAAAATCACCCTACCGAATGAGTCTACCAGAACTGACAGAATTAAAAATACAATTACAGGATTTGTTGGACAAGGAATATATCAGACCAAGTGTCTCACCATGGGGTGCACCAGTCCTCTTTTTGAAAAAGAAATATGGTACTCTAAGACTATGTATCGATTATAGACAACTGAACAAAGTGACCATTAAGAACAAATACCCCTTACCACGGATAAATGATCTGTAAGATCAATTTGGTGGGGCCAAGATCTTCTCAAAATTGGATTTACGATCCGGTTATCATCAAGTTAGGATAAAGGACTAGGACATAAACAAAACAGCCTTTCGTATAAGATATGGACACTACGAGTTTGTAGTCATACCTTTCGGACTCACTAATGCACCAGCCACATTTATGTGCTTGATGAACAACATTTTCAGCCAGTACTTAGACAAGTTCGTATTAGTATTTATTGATGATATTCTGGTCTATTCTAAAACAGAGGAGGAACACGATGAACACTTACTAATAGTTCTGCAAACACTAAGGAAACACAAACTATACACAAAATTCGACAAATATGAATTTTATCAAAAGGAAATACAATATTTAGGACATGTCATTTCCTCAGAAGGTATTGCCGTAGACCCGGAAAAGATAAGAGCCATTATGGAATGGCCAGTGCCTAATGATGTGGCAGATATCTGGTCATTCATGGGAATCACCAGATATTATCACAGATTTATAGAAGGGTTCTCCAAGATAGCCTACCCTATCACGTCATTACAAAAGAAAGGGACCAAGTTTAACTGGTCGCAAAAGTGTCAAGACAGTTTTTACAAGATAAAAGAATTATTAACATCGATGCCCATCTTGAACATAACAGACCCAGATAAAGACTTCACAATATGCGTTGATGCAAGTAAAGAGGGACTAGGTGGTGTTCTAACTCAGGAAGGGCACGTGATTTGTTATGAGTCCTAGAAATTAAAGGAACATGAGAGAAATTATGTCACTCATGACTTAGAATTGGCAGCAGTAATACATGCCTTAAAAATGTGGCGACACTATATAATGGGAAAAAAATTCTTACTATTGACGGATAATAGCGGGGTGAAATATCTGTTTAACTAACCAGACCTTAATGCAAGACAAGCATGGTGGTTAGCCTTCCTGAGCGAATACGACTTCGAGGTCAGACATATTAAGGGTAAGGAAAATAAAGTAGTAGATGCTTTAAGCCATAGAATCCATGGGTTATTTGAGATAAATATCAGCAAGGTAGAAAGTGATATGGAACAAAGAATAAGAACGACAGGTGTTAACGACGGAAATTACACTAAGATGATGGCATAATTTCAAAATAGTATCACGAACCCAGATAAACCAGATATAAGTATCAACAAGAAGGGTATCTTAAGATTTAAAAATAGACTGTACATACCAGATTCAACGGAGTTAAAATTAACTATTTTAGAGGAAGTGCATAAGAAACCATATTCTGGCAATCCAGGTTACCAGAAGACAATAACAGCACTCAGAAAACTATTTTACTGGCCTAACACGAAGGGAGAAACAACATAATACTTGGATAGGTGGCAATATTTTCAGTAGGTTAAGGCCGAAAACTAGCATCTAGCCAGCCTATTACAGCCACTACCAGTACTAGAATGGAAATGGGAGACCATATCATTGGACTTTGTAACAGGTTTGCCAAAAACTCAGAAATAGAATGATTCAATCATGGTTGTAATCGATAAACTCAGTAAGTGTGCACACTTTATTCCTATAAAGTCTACTTTTAAAGCTATTAATATTGCTAAAATATTCATGAAATAAATTTCTAGACTGCATGGTATTCCTAAAATGGTGATTTCATATAGAGACGTAAAATTCACATCCGCTTTTTGGAAGGAATTGTTTGCAGGACTAAATACTAATTTGAATTTCAGTACGAGTTATCATCCACAAACGTATGGACAGACCGCAAGGAAAAATCAAATCATAGAGGATATGCTCCACATGTATGTAAGAACAAAGCCGAACAAGTGGGAAGACTACCTACACTTGGCAGAAGTTTCATATAACAATGGGTACCAAACTTTGGCTAAGTTGAGCCCTTTCAAAACACTATACGATAGAAAGTGTACAACTCCAATTAGCTAGGATAACCTGGCCGACAGACTCATGGTTGGACCAGATATGCTCCAAGAAATGGAGAACATGGTAAGGAAGGTACAACAGAACTTGAAATAAGCACAAGACAGATAGAAGAGCGATGCGGATCAGAAAAGAAGACACATGGAATTTCAAGTGGGAGATCATGTTTACCTGAAGGTCAAAGTCCGAAAAATCTCATTGAATTTAGGGAAATGTGCCAAGATGGCACCAAGTTTTTGTGGGCCCTTCCAGATACTATCTCGAATTGGACCTGTAGCATATCAGCTTGCACTTCCAGCTAATCTAAGAATTCATAATGTGTTTCATGTATCTTTGTTGAAAAAGTATATTCATGACCCTACTCATATGATTGATTGGAACTTGGTGCAGGTGGAACCCAAAGGCGAGCTCTAGGTGTAACCCCTGCGCATTCTAGACCGGAGAGAAATAACACTTCAGAATAGAGTCGTCACTCAGGTAAAGGTTCAATGGAAGCACTTTAGTCCTAAGGAGGCCACTTGGGAATTGGAAGGAGATTTGCAAAAATCTAATCCAATCTTGTTCTAGGATAGGAAATAACATGGAGGATGGTTTTTTACTGAAGGGGGAAAGTATGTGACATCCCCCAAAAATAAAATATCTTTTTTGTGCTGGAAATTTATTTTCGTTTTTGGCAAATTCGAATCTGGAAATTTTTTTGCCATTTATGGCAATTCTGAATTTCGAATTTAATAATTGTATTTAATTATCGTGACAGTTGGGAAGAGATATGTTTGAACTCAACTAACTATTTGACTATGACACTTGTATCACAACATAATATTTATAGTAATTGCAGGAGGACAAATGGAATAGCCATGTTAAAATTAGCTGACCATGACTGCATGAGTGGGGAACATGTTGGAATTGCCTCTAGGCTGATTATGAGAAGTGGAAAATTAGATATTTGGCCACTGGAAGCCCCTGAAAATAATGGATTAAGAGAGCTGCGAAAATCTGCAAAGGAGGAAAAAAACCTGGGCAAAAATTGATAAATAACATATGCGAGGAGGCAGGACGTTGCCAAGTATGTTGGGGAAAAGATTTTTTTGAGCTCTCTTGCTGTTATGAACACTATGGATTGAGTGTGAGGCAAGAGGAGACTGTTGAAATATATTTGCCTTATTGTTATGAGCACTATTGAGTAAGTGTGAGGCAAGAGGATAATTGTTGGAATTGAAGGGCATTGTTGAGGAGGAGTTTCCAAGTTCACCCTCATGGATTCATGGTCAGTCCAGGGGGTGAATCAGGAAGGTAATTTTGGCTACCCTGTTCTACGGTTGGGAGGAATGTGGTTGTTTCCTTTGTCTTCCCGTGGTTTGGATTAAGATATGTTGATCTACCCCTCTCTATTCTTGTCTATGTTTTGATTTATGGAAGGTATCTGTTGTGTGATTATATCTAATTGCGTTAATGTAAACCTTTCCCTCTCTGTTATTGGATGTTTTGTGTGTAACTGATATTATGCCTCTAATTGTTTCTAAAATTGAAACAATTCTTTCAATGGATGACATTTATCATGGTATTAAATGTACAATCACAGTCTAAATTCTGGAGTGGACCCTCCCAAAATCTGAAAGGGCTAGGAAAATTTATTTTTATAGAAGTTGAGTTTAAGAAAGCCGATCCATCTACAGGTTAGGTTTAATCTTAAGTTAAAATACTAGATGTACAAAAATTTGGAAATTTAAAGAACTCTGGGAACCCCCGAAAACCAAACTCAGATGCCTCGGATCATCAATTATAATTTCCAAACTCTGATGGAATGATATTCTTATTCAAGTATTTACATAGATGCACAGATCTAGTACTGTTGACATTTAATGCCTTGTTTAAAGAGGCTCTAAGTGAACATAATAGGAGTTACCTTTTATAGACTCTATCACCCTATTGTACCACTTTTATAGATTATATGCATATAAAACTCAGAAGTTAGATTTTTGGAATCCTAATAAGTAAACAGATATTGAATCCTTCTACACCTACTGTTTCACAGAACGAAAGTAAGAATACCAGTACAAGGCAAAAATCTTAGAATTATGAAAATAATGTGATTTTCAGCATTTGGGACATGCTGGTTACATTTATACGAAGTTCCCTTGCTTTTCGAAACCCCGAAACCCTGAATCCCAAAATCCCAAAGTGTTGGTCCCAAACCCTTCACCTTTCGGAATTTGGGAGTTGTTGTGTTGTTGTTAGCATTTTGAAACCCCGAAACCCTAAATCCCAAAATCCTGAAATGTTAGTTCCTTTATTTTTCACAATTTGGGAATTGTTGTACGTTGGATGTTTGGCTATGGAACTTGCGAAGTTCTGAACCCCGAAATACTGAAATACGGGTATCACCTTTCTTTTCTTTTGCATTTCGAAAGTTTGTTCATGTTGATGTTTGGACATTGGAACTCGCGAAGTTCTGAACCCTGAAATCTCGAAATGCGGGACCCACTTTTCCTTTTTCTCTTTTTTCGAAAGTTTATTTATGTTGATATTTGGACACTAGAACTCGCGAAGTTTTGAACCCCGAAATCCTGAAATACGGGTCTCACCTTTATTTTCTTTCGCATTTCAGAATTTTGTTCATGTTGATTATGGACACTGGAACTCGCGAAGTTCCGAAGCCCAAAATCAAGAAATGCAAGACCCACCTTTCCTTTTTCGCATTTTCGGAAGTTTGTTTATGTTGATGTTTGGACACCGGACCTCACGAAGTTCCGGACCCCAAAACCCCGAAATACGAGTCCTACCTTTCCTTTTTTCACATTTTCGGGAGTTGTTGTGTGTATTGATGTTTGGATTTTGTACTCGCGAAACCCCCAACCCTGAAATCTCAAAGTGTTGGCCACAGTTTTTCTGTATTTTGGATTTTGAAAAACAACAGGGTCCTTCGTTTTGTTCAACATTTGTGATCACCGAAACCCGATTGACCTCTGTTTCTTCACAAAGTTGTAGGAACATAGTAGGAATTGTTGTTATAGGAACAACTCAAATACTATAATGTATGGACTAGTAGAAAACGTTGGAGGATCTTCATTCGGGATAGAAGTATAATAATAATTTTTCATATTACAGGTCACTGTGTACGTGGCATGACAAGCACATAAATTATTATACAGAGAAAGATATGGGTATATACTTAGTTGTAGGTGGAAATAAGTACAGATGTTAATAGAGAGTTAAAGCAAATTTCCTATAGTAAAAATGATAATATCGCCTTTACACGCGCACATAGCAGACAGTCAAGTTACCTACTGTTCTAGCAGTCATGAAGATCCATATTTGCAATCACAAGCAGAATGAAATGTGCAGAAATGAATTACTTTGACAACTTTTAGTTCGAAGTAAACCAGACTGGCGCAATGATGTCTTTATGGATACAATTGAATCTTAATTTCTCTTAAACAAAGTAGAATTATGTCATAGAAGTGTTTTTATGGTAAATTTGAGGTACATTACATATAGCCTCGCTGATTGTTTGGTTGATTGATTTCCCATGACCTTCGTTTCTCGCATGTTGTGACCACCCTGTGGTGTTGATTGTGACCTTGAGGTTGTTTATATTTTGTCCTTAGCTCGTCAGTCCTCATCTGAGCAATTGACCAAGAGCCTGATCTATGGTCGTTGCCTTAGCATTAAAAGACCTATGGATCTCAATGTCCCACTTTTCTGTGCGAGGATGATGAAGCGAATGACGAACCTATCAGTCGTCCACCTTTGTTGTTGTCCTTGGCTAAAGGTTTCCTTGCTTCCTGATGCATTTTCTTTTAACCCTGCAGAATTTGATTGTTGGCAAGTTTTTCTATAAACTCGACATATTTTTACCTAGTGTTATCTCATTTTACTTCATTTTTATCTCACTAGACATTTCTTTGTATTTCATTCTTGAATGCGATATAGTGCTGGATTTTAGCTCTGCGTTTTTCTTTATCTCGTTCTTCTCTCTCATTTTATATCTCATTTTAAATATTGTTTGGAAGTCCTACATTTTTATATCTCATTTTGCTTGACTGGTGTTGCTACTTCTTCAGCCATATTCCATTTGATGGGGGAAAAATTTTGTTTGATGGAGGCGGGCAAAATTTCTGCCCAGCGCTTTGAATTCTAGACAGATTGCATAGAATGTTGATGTGTATGGGTTAACATGGATTGTACTTTAGGGAATTTTTTTTAAGGATTAAAACTCAAGATTAAATTCGGATGTTTTCATCTCAGTGAATTTAATTGAATGATAAATTTAGTGACCAACCTCAGCTTGCTTGACACCTTTACCTCTGCGGTTGTTTTTATGTATTGGCTATATAAACCTTTCCTCTGCAAAAACATAATTAAGTAATGGTTGTGTTAATAAAACTCTAGATTTTCTTCACGCTCGAGCTGATAAAACCTCTGCGGATGTTTCAATGACCTTCCTTGGTTCTATGCATTTCTCCTACTGTGCTCTATGTTTTTACATTTATCTGCGTTATTTTTACATGGAGGGATAAATCTACTCTGCTAGATGAATATTTTAACACTGCGTTACAGTGCCTTGTGGGGTACACTTAACCTTAGATTGTATGGATGGATATGGATCTCTGATCTTGTAATTCGGTTTCCAGAAATTTTTCTTTAACTGTTGATGGCAGTATAAATTCCAGTCTGGGCGTTTCCCAGAAAAACACAACCTTAACTTAAAATATCAAGCAAGAACAATCACTTGATTAGTTGATTTACCTCCCTATAGATTAGCTCTCTCAGATCATCCTTGGTTAGCCTTTGCCTTTCAAACTCAAACTCCATTTTTTAATTTAGGACGTGTTGAAATTTCATTGTGAGCATTCTCTAAACCTCTAAAATATGGATGAGTTAACGCCTGCACTTTCCAAAGCATTAAATAAATCAGAGATAAATACTTAAGATGCTTAAATCCTTTCAATGTTAGTAAAACCAAGAGTAAGATCTATGCCATGAAATTAATCATGGAAGGTAACAGCGTTTTGGATTTCCATATATAACAACTAATGGTTTCTCACCTCCTCAGCTGTCGGTCGATCTTTTGGTTCAAGCACAAGCATTTGTTTAAGAAGATCAAGTGCCAAAGGTTTGAATTCAGAAACTTTTGGGAAAATGGTATTGGCTTCTTCTTTTGCATACTTCCTAGATACCTTCTGGCCTTGTCATTCTTAATCTGAAATTTCCCAAATGATACACACAAAAGTGAAATTCCAAAAGAAACAGAAAATCTAAGATTAGATCGATGTGAAAATTTGTTTATTTAAAAAGCTAAGGTCAGAGTCAAAGGCGTTTCATGCAAATTTCACCCAAAATGTTTCTGAAATGACAACCATTATGGCCCCAACTATTACCAATATCAATTTATAGCTTATGATAACCAATCACCTCTATGAGAACATTTGGCCAGAGACCGCCAAATCCACAAACATGCAATATTTATGTATACACAACATCATGTGTTATTATAATCATTCGATCAATCACATATTCTTTATCAATTATATATTTGTATGACTTATTTTATGTTATTCTTTTTATGTTTGATGCATGTCATGATGAACTATTGTTTATAATAATAGAAACAAAGAAGATTGCATTGCTGGTGTGCCCACGTGTTTTCCTAAAAGGTGGACCATCGTGCTGTTGATTTGTTTAAAACCTCCTTTTCGGGATCTCAGCTATAATTTTTCATTACATGAATGGATTATTCAACCTCTCAGTTGTCCCTTTTTATTCTTGATGAAAGTGTTGGAATTATTGAACTGGCAGTAATCTTTTTAAAACATGACAGAATCTAATTGAGTGACAGATCGATTGGCAACAAAATTTATTAAATATTAATTATTGAACTGGCAGTAATCCTTTTAAAACTTGACAGAATTTTAATTGAGTGACAGATCGAATGGCAACAATTTATTAAATATTAATTATTGAATTGGAGTAATCCTTTTAAAACTTGACATAATTTTAATTGAGTGGCAGGTTGAATGGCAACAATTTATTAAATATTAGTTATTGAACTGGCAGTAAATTATTGACAGTGAGTTTATGTTGGGAAGGCATTTTATATAAGACATCATAGATTTAGCCTTATTTCAATAGCAAATTGATCATGTCATACCACGTCCTCTCTTTTGTTAGTGATTAATGCTTGGTTAGATAGCAAGGGAATTTTCATTTGAAAAGTTAATTCTGGTTATGGTTAACCTTACTTTCACTCAACAATTTATTATTACTATTATTATTTCTGGGATGAGGATTTTTTGTGTAAAGATTGTTAACATGAACATAATCTATTTCTTGGATATTGTTATATATATCTACATGATTATTAGATATTGATTTTAAAATAGAATACTTATAACAAATAATAATATTTAAGGAAAATTGATTTAGATGGAACTCTGATGACTCTTGTAATTTAAATTTGCGCAAATGAATTTTTTTTAAGGCTAATTTAGATTGTACCTTGATGATATTTTGCATTTAGGTGTGCTAAGATGGGCTCATGATAAATGACTAAAACAGATGGTAACTATTGACTAGCTTGACCCGATGATTGATCGGGATATTGGTGAATTCGTCCTTAGCTTGCGCCTTTTGTTGAGGGGGTTGTTGTTTATTATAATTAATGATTTTCCTTGCTTATTGGCTTTGTCTGCTTGTGTCGGGTGGGATGTAGACACCTCCTTGTTCCTCAGAACAATCGCCAACCCTGAGACCTTAAATGGTCAAAATTGATGGGAACCTGGGCTTCATCATTTCTTATGTGTCTTGGATGTCCTAACCATTGCAGGGTAGGATAGGCGGGTTAGTCATTCTTATTCTTCTTCGGTTGAATGTCATGCATTGTTTCCAGTTTCTTGATGCACCTTTATGTTAGGTCGTCATGTTTTTGTTGCGTGAGTTGCTTGTGTGGTGTTCATCATCATGAATGCGTCGTTGAGTATAATGTCATTTTTACCTTCCTACCCACACACACACAAAAAAAATAAAAATAAAAATAAAAATTGCACTTGTTATGTGAGGCTTGATGTCTTGACGAAACTAGAGGTTCGTTACATCAACGACCTCTGCACATCACTTTAATTATTTACGCGTCCCATTATTCAATGTTTCATTTAACATTGCACTCGCCATATTCCTTTAATGCTGAAATTAGCTTCATTAATATTCATTTCAGGTCGAATCCATACATAGGTTTGAAGTTTTACAAAGGTTTGTATTGTGCAGATGATATCTAATTTATTTTATATTGTTTGTTTACTAGTTTTGTTTTTATATCCATTACATTACACCATATTCATTAAATTATTATTTGTTTTTTGTTTTGGTCCTTCATTAATCGTTATTTAAATTGTTAATACATGCATAATATATAATGTTTGATTGTTAATACATGTGTAAAATTTATTTATTATATATATTGTTTTGTTATAAACTTTTTTTTGTTTATTTGTTATAAATTTATAATATTTCGTTAATAGAAATAATGTGTTGCGACATGTTTATACTATTTTGCTAATCATTTATTTAGAAGTGGAATTGTTATGTTGATTGTAATGTTTTGTTAATATTGTTATACTATTTGTTTTATGTTTGTTATATCATTTGTTATGTTGTAATTATGCATTGTTTTTTTCATTAGAGTTTTGTTAACTATTGCTAAGTGTTATTGTTACATAAGTGTGAATGCAACGTTAAATGGAAGATCCATACAAAGAAATCTCATTCTTGTACATAAATCCCGTGCCAACACATTCATGTACCTAAACAAAATTAATCCCGTACCGACACATTAATCTCATAGTCTCGTGATATTTCTCCTCAGATCAACATTGCCCTCCCTTCTTCTGTATACTAATTTCAGTTCGCTCATCATCATATCCATTATGCTAATTCTTCCATAACCCCTCTACTCAAGCCTCCAATCCACTCCCTTCATGCTGACAACTTCATAATATAATGTTGCATATTGTTCAACGACCTCTGCACATCACTTTAATTATTTACGTGTCCCATTCTTCAATGTTTCATTTCACCTTCCACTCACCATATTCCTTTTATGCTGCAATTAGATTCGTAAATATTCATTTTGGGTGCATTCGTACATAGGTTTGAAGTTTTATGAAGGTTTGTATTGTGCGGATGATATATGATTTCTTATATATTGTTTGTTTAATAGTTTTATTGTTATATCCATTACATTACACCGTATGCATTAAATTATTATTATTTGTTGTTTTTGTCCTTCATTAATCGTTATTTAAATTGTTGAGACATGCATAATATATAATGTTTGATTGTTAATACCTCTGTAAAATTTGTTTATTATATATATATATATATATATATATATATATTATAATCTTTTTTTGTATTGTTGTTTATTTGTTATAAATTTATAATATTTCGTTAATAGAAATAATGTGTTGTTACATGTTTATTTATTTAGAAGTGTAATTGTTATGTTGATTGTAATGTTTTGTTAATATTGTTATAATATTTTTTTTGTGTTTGTTATATCATTTGTTATGTTGTAATTATGCATTGTTTTATTCATTATAGTTTTGTTAAATATTGCAAAGTTTTATTGTTATATAAGTGTGAATGAAATGTTAAATGGAAGGTCCATAAAAAGTAATCTCATTCTTGTACATAAATCTCGTACCAACACATTCATGTACCTAAATAAAATTAATCCCGTACCGCCACATTCATTTTTGTACATAAACAAAACTGTAATGATCCTCCTCGTTACGACGAGAAACCTCTTTAAAACAAGTGCAATTTTTTTATTTTTTTTTGTATGTGCGCATGTACAAGGTAACAAAACATTATACTCTTCTCTGCCACATGACGATGAATCATGACACATACAACTATGATATCAACATAAAGGTCTAAGACACACATCGACATCTGCCAGTAATGAACAACAATCGACCGGTAAATAAATAGGACTAACTACCCGCCCATCCTACCCTGCAATGGTTAGGACCTCAAAGACACATGAGCAATGCTCAAGCCCAGGTTTCCATCGATTTTAACCATTTAAGGTCTCAGGGCTTGTGACTGTTCTGAGGAACATGGAGGTGTCTACATCTCGCCCGACAAGCAGACCAAGCACATGGAAGGTTTACCAACCAAGTGCAACATTAATTAAAATGGACAACGACCCTCATATAATAACTTAGAATAAGTTATTGTACTTAATTCAAGGACATTACACTAGATATGTTGATCAATAACAATTAAAATTACTATAACGCTGCCATGAAATAATAAACATATTACATTTATATCCCATTAACTTTGCAAAAATAACAATCACCTTACCTCTTATGTGTTAACCCAACAATAAAACCACAATATCATTGTCATACAATGATAACACCATTCGTTTAAATCATAAAAACTTTGCAAGAATCACATTCACATTATAAGATAATGACCATTAATAAATCTAGCTAGGAAATTAACACGGCTTCTTCCACCCTCCAATACGAGCCTTGCCACGCATGTCTAATGTGCATAATATCTCAAGGTACAATCTATTAAATGAGCCTCCATTAGTAAACAAGTTACTAACCCTAAAATAAGTACATAGAATTGAGTGCATCTTCCCCATCAACCAAATCGTAATAATTGTTGTACCTAGTTCAAGTACCTTATCCTTTACATATCATTAATGACCATAAAATTTACAATAACATTTACAATAAAATAACAATGACATTACTTTCTATGAGTTATCTAACACTAACATTACTCTCTATCTTATATTGTAAAACATTACTCTTACATAATTCAGAACAACATATTACCATGATGTCACCTACACCTATTGTATTAACAATATAATTTTACAGTCACACTTCAATTATGCATTACTATGTCAATTTATGATATCCCTAACAATAAAATTTCAGAAACAATCCTACTAAACTCAAAATCCTTACTCTTTGTTCTACCATGTTGCATTATGATGACCATGAAAATACCTTTATATAATGCTAATGTTAGATTATGTTATAGATATTTTTGCAAGAACAAATCTAATACCAGGTCATATACTTAAGTATTATCATAATATTATATTATATTAACTTTACCTTTACAGATCACCACCTCATTTATGTTTCCATAATAGTCGAAAATTTCACCTTATTTATTACCTTGACATAACCATGCTAAATGCAATAGATAAAAAAAGATTCATTCTAAAATTATCAAGATAAATAATAAAAAGAAACTAGCGGCTGTGAGAACATGCCGAAGGTCGATTTGGCAACTATTGCGTGCTTGCCAGGCTTTACGAACCCAAAGGCAGTTTTGCAGGGGCGATTTAAAGCAGCGGTTGGGTAGTAAAAATTTCAGGAATTATCACAGCTGGCAAGGGAGGAATTAGAGTTTCCGTTTATAGTGGTAGGGGCCAAAATTAAAGGTTTACTGTTGAACACTAAATGATAAATAAAAATTTGCAGACATACGTGACCACACTCCTTGCGCAAGTCAAAAGACCGTTGCTATATTGATTGGGGCATAGGCCTGTCACCTAATCGTTAGACAACTTGCCGAGGTCCAATTTAAGCCACCCATACCCAGGCGTGAGTCTGTAGAGGAAGGACCGTGCAACTATTACCTAAACACGGCTTGCATAGAAGGGTAAGGACAACATGAAGAACAACTCGCCGAGTTGGAAGAGCGATCCCTCAATACCAGAACGGAAAAGGCAGAGGGAAGGGATACATAGCCAACAAGGACACAAATCGCAAAGGAAAAACAAGTGAAAAGCCGTCAACAATCAAGAGACAAGGTCTGGCAGAAGAGAAAGCAAAAATTAAGCCCCAAAAATGAGAGTAAATGCCAGTAATATAAACCAAAAATGTTGGGTTAAACTTGTTGACATTTTTACCAGGAGATGAAAGGAAAACGAACAATCAGGTTTAGAGCCTTCCGATCCACATGACAACTAGACACACAAGGATAGTTCCTACAGAAAACAAGCTTAAATTTGATTTCCAATCTATTAAAACTCACAAGGAAGGCATGAACGCTGCAAGAATTAAGTTCATTGTGAGTCAAACTGATGATTTAAATGACCACTAAGAAAATTCGAAACTAGGTATGCACATGCTGAACCAGTGAAGAAATCCACTGGCTCTTGGTTCCAAACTTCCACGTACGTCATCTTCATAGAATCAGGTATAGGGATTACTAATTTACACAGTCCAGAGAGGTAGAAATCAACCGTGAGGGGATATAGAGGTCAGGCTAGAGTGGCCAAATTTTTTTTTTTTTTTCAACACAAGGTTAAAAATTCTTTAGCCAACACATAAGGAAATGACGAGATCCTTAAATTTCCTCCAGTTCTAAATTTAACAACCGAGATAGCATGTTTACAACATTTTCCCCAATAAAAATAACACCAAAGTGACCAAATAAAACAACCATTCCAACCACAAGGTTCAACATCGATCAAAGTTAAATAACTTCATCTCAGAACACAAAATAAAAATGCTGACAGCAGAGGAGAAGGCTAGGGCCCTAAGGTTATCTCATCGAGAGGATCACAAGGGTTATATCTGACGAGGCACATAAAATGAATAACAAGTAGGTGGGATGATCCAAAAATTTAACACAACAATCAACATCATAAGGGTTCATATACAACTTTAACAATTTTCCTTCTTTTTTTTTTTTCTTAAAACAAAAATGTGCTTGTGTACCTGTGACCAACGACTAATATCCCGAAGATGCTATCCCGTGCTTGTTCTCCATGCCGCTCCTGCTTTCCGATCATAGAGACCTCACCGGTACCTCCCAACCAATCGCTAGGGGGACTCGACATTCCCCTTAGCCCCCCGAGCCGCAAAGGGGCCACACGCTTTCCAGATGGTACGTCTAGCTCCCAGCTCACCTCGAAAGGCTGAGCTACCACTCCTATCCAAGCTGGGAAAACCCAACTCCCCACAAGTAATCAGTCAAGTCACAATTCTGGCAACGTAACGTTATGCTAACAGCCGATCCCCTTCTTCCTCATCTTCCCTTTCTTTTATAGAGTTTTTGGAACCTCCAAGTTTCCCTAACTCACATTTAAATTCAGTTTTAATGAAAATATTCTAAATCTTCTCCTAAGCATAAGTGTTGTCCTTCCCCCTCTTTTCTCCATTAATTATTTTCTTTAAATTTATTAACTGTCTCATTTCCCTCAACCACCTAGAGTTGCTCCTAAATTTACTCCTAGGTGTTCCTAGATCCCCTTACATGATTTAAATACTTTCCCCAAAAATGATGTTGCTAAATTAGCTCAAATTAGAAGGTTCTTAATTGCAGATTCCTTACTATGTTGACCTCGCTTTTTACCATAAGTTCCCAACTTTCCTTTATTATGTTTCCTCCATTACCTAGTTTCCTAATTCTTATTATTCCCTTCTTTCCCCTTTTTATTAGAGCCAAAATGGTAGTTGCGCTATTTACTCTTATCCCTTTATTATTAATTTAAAATCTTTTTATACTTCCACAAGTTAAATAATATATTTCTTCTTTACAATTTAAAACCACAGATTTTAATTAATTTATTCCTCTCTTCATTTTACCCCCTAAATTTAAGAAGACTAAAACTATTACTTAAGTGGGTTTTAGTTTATATCTTTATTTTTATTTTTATAGGGTCTTTTCCTTAAGGTTAAACAAAATTTTACCATAGAGAAGTTTTAGACTTAGATTTAGATTCTGAACTGGGAGACAATTATTTAGGGAAGTCGTTTCAATAATTTCTTAATGTGTTAAAAGTCTTAGGTCCATCTAGGTTTGTTCCTTCATCAACATCAATGCAACGTGCTCTTCAGGATGCACGACACTCTCCAAGGGTGCCACTCGCCTCGTTCTTTTCTTTTGCGCGACATGCCTTTTAGGATGCACCACGTGCTCCAAGGGTGCCACTCGCCAACTTGTGTTTATTTTGTGTGACGTGCCCTTCAGGATGCACCACGTGCTCCAAGGGTGCCACTTGCCAACTTGTGTTTCTTTTGCACAACGTGCCCTTCAGGATGCACCACGTGCTCCAAGGGTGACACTCACCAACTTGTGTTTCTTTTGCATGACGTGCCCTTCAGGATGCACCACGTGCTCCAAGGGTGACACTCGCCAACTTGACTAATTGGTAGACATCAATAACCCCTGGAGTCAACACTCCACCAAGTGGACTTGTGGGAGACTAAAGGTTTCTAAGGAATAAGGCCCCTGCCTTATTCCATGCCCCTTAGAATCATTGTGAGTGACTGTCGTAGTCTGCCCTCATGGAATCATGGATCCTCTCGAACTAGGTAATCGTTAACCTACAGTTCGAGCCACAGTGGGAGTGCTAGTAGGTTGTGGCAAGGCTCTTGTCCACACCTCTCCCTCAACCTCTCTGGTATTTATGTGTGGCCCCTTTACTCCATATGTAAGTCTGGTCGACAAGCTATTGTTAGCCTGCATCATCAACAATTGTGTCAGAACATGTCCACATCATATCATCAAATCAATGAAATATCACAGTAAATAAATCAACCCAAATAGCACCTCCTTGACTCAATCCGAAGTCCAAGGGGTTCCATCGATGCCTCTACATCCTTAAGGTCCAAAACCCTGCACACTCAATAAAAATGAGTCAATAGCACCTGTTTATGTCAAAGCAGTAAAACATCATGTCATCTATCATAATGCATCATAATCAAGGATAAATGTTTTAATATCATAAAAGTCCAGATCACTTGTGAGCAAGTGTCCTCAAAAATAATTTTTCTCAGTGCGCCAGAGCAGGATGTTACAAAAACTAACTTTCTATTCTTGGGTGAAGCTTTGAGGAAAATCTCATTTGCATGGTTTAGATTTAGACTTCATTTTCTACTTGTTTGATTGTTTTTCCCTTTAGCTAGTTTGCTTCAATTTAAATTCCCTACACTTTACTTCTTGCACTTGGTTTTCTTTCATGTACCTTTAATTCCTTTCACTTTGATTTCACATAGCTTCAATCACCAACGAAAGATTAAAAGCCTAACTCGTGAGATATGGGTTCCCTGTAATGGGATTTAACCTGAGGTATTAGTTTACTTCATGTCAATTGAATTCATTCCCGCTTGCTTGTTTTGTTTGTTACATTAAAGTGTGGTTTGTTGGCATTAGGCTAGACTAGACTCCAATCTTGCACATATTGTGCCCTCACCTCTAATTCTACGACTCCCTAGTTGACAATTTAATGTTGGGAATTAATAGTACATATATTTAGCCCCAGAGAGACATTATCTGATTGGATGGAAATCAGATCATTGTGGATTGCAACATATATTTACACAGACTGATTTGAATGCACGACAAAAGTGTTGGCCAGAATTACTTAGCGAATACGACTTTGATATTACTTACTTTAAAGGAACAATGAAGAGGGTGGTATATGGATTGAGTTGGAGACCATGCCTATTCTCAGAAATACCTCTTAAGATGAATCTTCAAGAAAAGATTCTAACTTTACAGTTCGATAATGATTGGTATAAATAAGATAAGGATAATATTGGATGAAATACCATGATGGTACCAAAGTTTGAAGGTTATTCTTTAGACAATGATGGATTGTTGATATTTAACAAAAGAATTTATGTACCACCTAATAACGAATTAAGAATTTTGATCCTAAGTGAAGCTCATAGAGTAGTGTACATGGCTCATCCGGGAGTCATGAAGATGAAGGCAGACCTTAAGGATTTATTCTTCCAGAAATGAATGAAAGAGAGCATAGTTGGTTACGTGGTGAGATGTCTAGAATATCAACAAGTGAAGCCTAAACATAGAAATACAAAACGATTGTTACAACCACACAATATTCTTGAATCGAAATGGGAGGTCATTTTGATGGATTTATTGTTGGATTACCACTGACAATGAGGAGGCATGATTCGATTTTTTTGGTAGTTGACACTATGACAAATAGTGAACACTTTATTCTAGTGCGTACGATGTATCAGGCATGGGATATGGCGAGATTGTTTGTTAGCGAAATTGTGAGATTATATGGTGTACCAAGAAGGATCATATATGATCGAGGATTGGTGTTTACAGGATAGTTTTGGATGAATTTCCAAGAAGCATTGGTAACAAAACTAAATTTTAGTACAACTTATAACCGAGAGACAGAAGGATAAATAGAAAGAACGAACCAAATTTTTGGATATGTTGCATATGTATGTAGAGGATCAACAAAAACGTTGGGAAGATTTATTTCCACTAGTGGAGTTTGCATACAACAACAACTATCATAGTACCATTAAGATGTCACCATTTGAGTTTCTTTATGACAGACCGTGTTAGACGTCGTTGAGTTGGGATCGATTTGAGGATAGGGTCCTGGTAGGACCAGAAGTAATTCAAGAAATGAAAGAACATATGCAATCAATAAGATAGAGAATTAAAGAAGTGCAAGATCAACATAAGAGTTATGCTAATGCACATCACGTTGACTGCAGTTATGAAGTTGGCAACAAAGTTTTCTTGCGGGTAAAACTACACAAGAGTTTGATCAAGTTTTGAAAGGTTGCTAAACTCTCTCCTAGGTTTGTGGGACATTTAGAAATTGAGGAAAAGAAAGGACCCATGGCTTATCGACTAGCCTTTCTTGATTATTTGAGGTGTATGCATGATGTATTGTATGTATCTATTTTGAGACATTATATTAGTGATTCTTCAGATGTTATTGACATGAGTTCTTTGTAGGTGTTGGATGAGGGTTATCTCATGGTGGATCCGAACCACATTCTAGTCCATCACATATAAACAATACGACGTCAAATAGTCGACCAGGTCAAGGTTCAGTGGGAGGATGCATATGAGATGTGTCAATAGTTTCCTTACTTGTTTGATAGATTAGACGTATAGATATAGGTTACATACATTGATTTACTTGCATTTATATACTGTACAAACTTTGGGATGAATTTTAAAATGGGGTGTATGTAACATCGTGCTCTACTGAGCACACTTTTATTGACTTATTCTTTGAGGACACTTGCATCCAAGTGATTCGGTTATGATACATTGTGATTTCATTTTTATTATGGATTATACATTATGATGATGATGTGTTGTGACTTATTTTTATTCAATGTATATGTATTGAAAGATATTATTGATGAGTTTTCTTGAGTGTGCAGGACACATGACAGGTTATGGATGTTGATGGAGTCAATGGACTTCCTTGGACTCTAGATTGAGTGAGGGACTAAATTGTATTTTGTTTCAGTATTTAATTTTACACACTTGTGACATATGATTGATTGAAATATGATTTATGTATATGGATTATTGACATGGATTTTATCAATGGATGTAGGCTTGACGATGCTTTTCATGCAAAGCAACTAGACATTGAGGAAGAGGTGTGGAAGCATCCCTATCACAATGTACTAGCACTCTCTCCATGGATGAATGGTAGGTTAATGATTACCAATATTGATATGCCCATGATGTCCTGATGGCAGACTCACACAGTCACTCACAAATATTTCTAAGGAGCGCTCAATAAGGAAGAGTCCTTATTCCTTAGAAGCCACTTGTCTCTCACAAGGTCGACTAAATGGAGTGTTGACTCCAAAGGGTCGAACAACTTCCACAACCAGTCAAAGGAGGTTGGCACCCTTGGCTCAAGGACGTGAATCTTGAAGGGCATGTCGTGTAATTAAAAACTTGAGTCAATAAATCTAGGTGGCCTACAACACACATAAATGATTAGACCTTGTTGGATTAAAATAACTATTTAAACAATAAATTTATTAATTATAAATTACAATAAAATTCTAAGCCTAATTCTGAGACTAATCCTAAGTCTAAGTTTAATTAAGGGACTAATTAAAAATATTAAAAAAATTAAAAGAATTGAGATAAATCAATTTCTAGGAAAAAGTGCGAAAAATTTAAAGGTTGGATAAAATGCACATGTGTGCATGAAAATAATAAAATGGATTTTTAAATTAGAAAGAAATAAAATATGGGAGAATATGTGTACACATAGAATAGTATGTAGAGTCAAGCTACCACTAGTCTAACTAGAAGAAGACTCCTAATCCAACTTTAACTAAGATCTAGTTAGGAGACACTCATTACATGAGAATATGAAGAACGAAGGGACAACTAAGAGTGAAAATAGGAACACATTGGGGAATGTGAGGGAAATTGACTTTTTAAATAAAAAAAATGGTAATTACTTGTCCAACTTGGGGAACAGGTGACAAGTGTGTGGGTGAATAATACTAATTAAATCTATTAAAAATATAATTAATTATTCATCAACACATGTGTCATTAAGGATTTTTCCATAAAAAAATGTGGTAAAATGGAAATGGATCTCTCTTTTACTTGGTAAGGTTATGCTACCAAAATTTTGTGGGCTTTGTTTCACTTGTGAGAGTTGGGATACCAAGCTTGAGGAAAGAGTGGATGCTCTTCCTTGCGAGGAAAACCTTGGAGCTATTCTTTCTTGATATCTTGTGTGTGACCCCTTTGTGGCTCATGGGATAAAAGGGAAGAAGAGCACCCCTAGCATTGGTTGGGAGGTATTGGTGAAGTTTTTGGTTGGGAAAACAAATAGAGGGACTTCTCGCAAAATCGTCTCAAGAAATCTATGCTTCTTTGGTTACAGTATTTAGCAAATGTAGGGACTTCTTGCAAGATCGTCGTCAAGAATTCAACACTTCTTTGGTTATGGTATTTTTGTGCTAAATTTCCCATGTGATAGAGTATTATTTGTTGCAAATCATGTACAATTTTATATTCTATATGTTTCTTTTGTATGAAATACAACTAATAATCTATTGAAGAACCTCATGATAAAATATTGGTAAATAACCATATTTCTGTATAATATCAGAGTCGAATATAATACTTCCATTAGTAAGTAAATATTCTTATTATCTTATTGCCTGAGGAGTGACATATCGATGAATGAATTTCTATGCTAATAGTTTATTGGATGCTTATATATATCTATATGTATATATCGCAACACAATTCAATTAATTAATAGTATCTTAATTGACGCAGGCGTGCCCTCAGGAACGTACGCTCACAGGACCTTCTCCTTCCTCGGCCCGAAGAACTGAAAAGCTCTTCTAATCCCCTATCAGGATTTCTTTCCACACCCACAATATTTCTCCAAAAGATTCCTCTTAACAATTGGGAAATCAGACTTCGGGGGATCACGAATCATAATACCAATATTTTTAGGACTTACCTTTTCCTGAACCCTGATATGGTATGCCACCTGTCCTCCACTAACTCCACTGTGGCCCCACACTGTTAGCCTGTCGAAAAATCAAGTTTCAGAGTTTCGCGATTCCTGCTGCTATGATTCCCAAGAATCACGAAATGTCGATTCCCGATGCACATGTGGGTTAACTATTCCACGTCACTATCCCCTCATCAGCTTTTCGGACATCGTGAGATCGCAATTCCTATTGCAACGTTTTCTTTGTACTCAGGAATCCCAATACGCCGAACCTTGACTCCTCTCGGATCGTCCGACGCGTGTCCACCCTGAGATCCATGAATAGGACTTCATTGGTGTTTCGAGACTTGAAAGGCCTCAGTTCTTTGGACTTTTGAAACCTCGATACCTCAATATCCCGATGCCTCTTTGAGTTCTTTCTTCTGCTCACTAGGATGTAACCCCAGTGAAACTTCTGCCTGATTGAATGGCTGACGACAACCCAACAATGATCCTACGACTTATGATCTTCTCGAGCTTAACCTCCTAGTGTGACCGTAACCTCCCCGCTTCTTTGGCAGATCCAACGATTGGCGGGATTTCACCGACCCCTTCCACAAGATCTTGACCGTCGATTTTCTTCCTCCCTGAGGATTTCTGGAAAATAACTAAGTGTTCCTCGGCGCTCACTCACCCTCCTGCGTGAAACCCTTCAACACTGGTTTTAGATGCTCCATGGCACAAAATCCCTATGCAATCCTTCTCTAGGTCCACTCAAAGGTACTATACCCCTGAGCTTTGTCAATTATGATTATTTCAGAATTTAAACCTCCTACTCGCACTCCTTGCGACAACCCTTTCAAACACTTCAAATGTTTGAATCCTTCGAACCCGCGCACGCCTGCAGCAGTAGTCTCTCAATGCTTCACTCAGTTCACAACTGATACTTCCCTTAGCCTGTGCCCTCCTTGCATAGCTCTATAACCCAATTTCACTTCTAGGTGAACGAGAACAAGAGTTAAACTACCTGAGCCTCTGTCAACACACTCCTTGCAGACGACTTCAACTGCACTCCTTGCAGGAATCCTTGCTCAGATAGAGAATCAATTAAAACTCATTTCTTTTTCCCTTCATATTTCAACCTCAAACATAAAATCACATACACAGTAATAAAGTAATGCATAACAGGAAAATAAACACTCATGAGCACATCATTTAACATCAACACATAGAGAACATACACAAACCAATGGATTTGAATCAACTCCTTCTATTAATTCAAGATCTATACATAGATGTTCTTCTACAACTCTTTGCTTCTCTCCTGTGCTCTTCCTGCTTCAACTAATCATGCTTATGTTACAATGTACAATGAGGGTGTCTATATCCGTTTTCCCTCCTCCTTTCTAAAACTGTCTAATCTATGAATTCAAGTCTATCTACCTGCATTAACTAGTTTAAATTCCTCCTATCTACTAAGGATGAGAGCAAATCGCTCAAGGTCCAATACAATATACCAAGGAGTTTCTTCATAAATGGCTTCATTAAATATTTGGCACATCAATTTCAAAAATATTTTCAAGCAATTTATCATGCACTCAAAAATACGTTGTGCTTGCTCCACGCTCGCTTGATATTTGCGATGCTCCTGTATCATACTCCCTTGCTTGAAAATTTTCATGGGCTCCTGTCCATGAGCTCCTACATGGTATATCCATGCTTCTGTGTCTCAGCTTCATTCTCCCAGCTGGCATCTTCCACTAGATGGCCCTTCCATTTGACTAGATACTCATAGTATTCTTTCCTCCTGGTCTTCTTACTGACTCTCTTGTCTAATATGTTCTCCATATGCGGCTTCTCTGCAACTGGCATCTTCTTTTGCCACTGAACCTCTGGTTATTCACCTTCTACTCCTATCTCCTTAAGTTTATATGGGTATAAATTTGAGACATTGAATATCAGAGAAATTCTGATTCCATCGGGTAATTCAATCTCATAAGCATTCTCTCCCATTTTCTTCAAGACCTTGCATGGTCCGATTTTCTTCATTTTCAATTTATTGTATGTTCCTCTCGGGAGCCTTTCTCTTCTCAAGTGTGCTAGAATCAAGTCACCAACCTCAAATTGAAGTTTTCTTCGATGCTAATCTTCTCTCCACTTATACTCCTGACTTGAATTCCGCAGTTGCTCCTTCACTTGGCTGTGAAGTTCTTTCATCGCCCCCACGAATTCTTCTGCACTAGCGCTTCTAGTAGCAGTCTGCTCTGAATATCTCAATTCAAAAACTCCTCTCGGCTGCATGCCATACACAATATGAAATGGACTTTGGCCTATTCTCCTGTTCACTGAGTCATTATATGCAAACTCTGCCTGCGACAACACGCTGTCCCACTGGCTGTGGTGCTCTATCACCAAGCTTCTCAGCAAGTCTCCCAAGATTCTGTTCACCACTTCAGTTTTCCCATCCATCTGAGGATGATAGGTAGAAATAAACATCAAGTTAGTCCCCATATTTTTCCACAGTGCCCTCCAGAAATGTCCCATGAACTTTGTATCTCTGTCCAAAACTATAGTTCTGGGTAAGCCGTGAAGTTGAACGACCTCTTTGAAAAACATATTTGCGATGTGAGTCACATCACTGGTTTTCTGGCATGGGACAAAATGTGCCATCTTGGAAAATCTATCTACTACCACAAATATTGAATCAACACCTGTTTGTGTTCTCGACAACCCCAATACAAAATCCATGCTAATCGCATCCCACGACCTTTCTGGTATGGGCAATGGTTGATAGAATCCTGCATTCTGCTTCCTTCCCTTTGAATGCTGGCAAATTCTACATCTGTCAACGAACCTCTTGATGTCTGCTCGCATTCCCAGCCAAAAATATGACTCATTCAACTTCGCGAATGTTTTGTCATGGCCAAAGTGCCTGACCAATCCTCCACTGTGTTTTTCCTTTAGCAGATTATCCCTCATGGAGCAATTCAGAATACACAGCTGATTTCCCTTAAACAACAACCCTTCCTGGATCATGTATTCAACCCATTGGCTTCTATCCCTAAGAACTAGATTCTCAGTTGCTTCATACACTTCTTGGAAGTATGGATCATCTACATACATGTCCCTAAGATCGTCAAAGCCTAACATCCTAACTTTGAACTCCTACATCAACAAAAATTTCCTGCTCAAAGCATCAGCCACTTTACTAGCAGTACCTAAAATATGTTTAATTACAAAAGTGAAATTCTTCATGTATTCGACCCACTTAACATGCCTCTGATTCAACTTCTCCTATTGAGTCACAAATTGTAATGCATGGTTGTCACTATATAAAACAAATTCCTTTGGAATCAAATAGTGCCTCCATTTCTTCAATGCCTGTATGATGGCATAGAATTCCTTATCATATGTGGAGAAATTTTGTTTTGCATCATTCAACTTCTTGCTGAAATATGCAATCAGTTTGTCCTCCTGACTCAAGACCGCTCCTATTGCAAACCCACTTGCATCTTATTTTACCTTAAATGTCTTTTGAAAATCCGGTAACACCAGAATTGGTTGTTCCGTAATCTTTCGTTTCAACAAATTGAAACTCTTCTCAGCCTCTTCAGTCCAGTGAAAAGATTTATGTCTTTTCTTTACTGTATCCATCATTGTTGCACAAATTCCACTGAAATTCCTAATGAAATTCCGGTAGAAACTAGCCAGTCCATGAAAACTCCTCACCTCAAAAATATTTCTTGGTGATGGCCAATTTTTAATTACCTCCACCTTATCTGGATCCATCCTCAACTCATTCGCAGATATAATAAATCCCAAGTAAATGAGTTCTTTCTTCATAAATGAATATTTCCTCATGTTAATCAACAGCTTCTCCTGCTATATCTTCTTCATTACTGTAGCTAAATGCTTTAGATGTTCTGCCTTTGTTTTGCTGAAAATTAATATGTCATCCAAATACACAATGACAAACTTCCCGATGAATTCCCTCAAGACTTCATTCATTAACCTCATAAAGGTACTCAACGCATTCGTCAAGCCAAACAACATGACAAGCCATTCATACAGTCCTTCGTTGGTTTTGAAGGTCGTATTCCACTCATCGCCTTCCCTCATGCGAATCTGGTGATACCCACTTTTCAGATCAACCTTTGAAAAGTATTTTGCTCCACTCAAGAAATCCATTAAATCGTCCATCCATGGAAATGGAAACCTGTACCTGATGCTTATCTTGTTGATGGCCCTTGATTCGGTACACATTCTCCAACCCCCATTTTTTTTTGTACTGAGTACCATTGGAACGGCACACGGGCTCAAAATTTTTATGACCAATCCTTTGTCTAGCAGCTCCTAGACCTGCTTCTTGACCTCTTCATTTTCTTGCAGCATCAACCTGTACGCGGATTTATTAAGAAAACTAGCTCTTGGTATGAGGTCTATATGATGACTCACACTCCTCATTGGTGGCAACGAACGAGGTAATTCGTCCACCACAATGTCAGTGAACTCTTCCAGTAGTTCCTGAATTTCTCTTGGCAAATCATCTACTCTCGTGCTAGTCAAAATGATCCTTGGTTTCTTGATCATAAAGAAATGTGGATCTTTTTTCTTCTTCACCTCCGTAAGAAGCTCCTTCCCACTCATGAGGAGTACAATATTTCTCTCTTCTGGTTTTACCTCCTTATCTTTTATTGGAAGCAACATGTGTGTCCTCCCACTCTTCTCTAGAGTATATGTATTCATCTTCCCATCATGAATTATGTTCCTATCATATTGCCATGGTCTGCCCTGCAATAAATGATAGACATCCATAGGAATAACATCACAGAGTATTTTATCATTATACCCTCCTATTTTGAATTCAACTAAACACTATTTAGTGACATTTACCTGATGTCCCTTCTGTAGCCATGAAACTTTGTATGGACTCAGGTGATCAGTCATCTCCAGCTCCAGCTTCTCTACCATCTTGGTTGAAACAAGATTATCTGTGCTACCGCTGTCCACGATAACCTTGCATACACTGTCCTTGGTTTTTCAAGCAGTTCTGAAAGGTCTGTTTCTTTGAGCTAAGTCCTCCACCTCTTTCTCGGGTGTTAAGAGAACTTTACGCATCTTCAATGACCTTCCTCCTTCTGCATCTTCCGCTTCAACATCTCGCCTCTATGCCTTGGCGATGTGAGCTTCTCCTCCATCCTTCTTTTTATCTGGATAGTCAAATGACTTGTGCCCATTTTTTCCACATGTGAAGCATGTGATCACTCCACCTTTTCCTCTTCCTCTACCTATGGTACGAGGAAACATGTTATTATCAGCGTATCCTCCACCCTGCTCTGTATGTTGTCCTCTTTGTTCAGCATGTTGGCCTCGCTGTGAACTCCCACCTCTCTCGGTTCTAGTCTGAGGCTTTTTCCAATCGTCCTTGGGCTTCTGGTATTTATCTTGGGCAACCGATTTGCCTTTGGGCTGACTCCTGCCTCGACCTTGTTGACCTTGCTTACGGATCAGATTCTCTTCAGCTTTCAAAGCCATTTGATAGGCATCCTCCATCGTTCAGATGGTTTCCATACTCATCTCGTCCTGGATATCGTATCTCAGGCCATTCATATACCTGACAACTTTCTCATCATTGCTCTCCCGATGACCTGCCCTGATGTTCAGTCGATAGAATTCCTCCGTGTATTCTTTTACTATCATCAGCTTCTGTCTCAGGTTCTGCATCCTCCTGAAAAGAGTGATTTGGTAATCTCTCGAGATGAACTTTACCTTCATCTTTGCAATCATTCGATCCCAACTTTTAATTTTTTGCTTGCCCTTGCAGCGTCTATCTGCTTGTAGCTCATCCCACCATAATGCTGCATGTCCCTTCAATCTCATGATAGCATGCCTGAATTTCTTATCCTCTTCGACATATTCATAATCGAAGTATGTATCGAGAGCTCTAATCCAATCTAGAAGCTCTTCTGCATCCAGATTCCCCTCATAAACTGGAATGTCCATCTTCATTTTTGCACCCATCTGTGCAATAGCTTTGATTAGATGTTCATTGGCTGCATCCTCGGCTGCAACTTCTTCCTCATGTTCAGCTTCAAACTCGCTTCCAAAATCACTTAGATTCCCTGCACTGACTGTGCGTCTTTGTGCTGTCTCCATATCTTCGAGTCTGGATCGTAGATCACGTATCTCTCTTTCCATTTCTGGATTCTGTGCTTTCCTTCCCCTTCTCCTCAGTTTTTCTCTTTCCTCTGGATCAGTTGACTGTCTATCCCATCTCCTTGGCGACATGGTGAATTTCCTTCTTCTTTGCTATAGAAATAAAAGAAATTTTCTCACTCTGATACCACTTGACGTGTATCAGAGTGATCTTTATCTCTTGCTTCTCTTGCCTGAAATATACAAGCAATATTCAAGCTCTGATACCACTTGATGCAGGCGCACCCTCAGGCACGTTTTCTCACAGGACCTTCTCCTTGCTCGGCCCAAAGAACTGAAAATATCTTCTAATCCCCTATCGGGATTTCTTTCCACACCCACAACAGTTCTGCAAAAGATTCCTCTTAACAATCGGGAAATTGGACTTCACGGGATCGTGAATCATAATACCAATATTTTCGGGACTTACCTTTTCCCGAACCCTGATACGGTAAACCACCTGTCCTCCACTAATTCCACTGTGGCCCCACACTATTAGCCTGTCGGGAAATCGCGTTTCATAGTTTCGCGATTCCTGCTGCTATGATTCCCAAGAATCATGAAACGTCGATTCTCGACGCACGTGCAGGTTGACTATTCCACATCACTATCCCCTCATTGGATTTTCGGACATCGGGAGATCGCGATTCCTATTGCAACGTTTTATTTGTACTCAGGAACCTCGATACGACGAACCCTGACTCCTCTCAGATCCTCTAACGCGTGTCCGCCCTGAGATCCATGACTAGGACTTCATCGGTGTTTCGAGACTTGAAAGGCCTCACGTCTCTGGACTTTTGAAACCCCGATACCTCAATATCTCGATGCCTCTTTGAGTTCTTTCCTTTGCTCACTAGGATGTAACCCCAGTGAAACTTCTGCCTAATAGAATGGTTGACGACAACCCAACAATGATCCTATGTCTTACGATCTTCTCAAGCTTAACCTCTTGGTGTGACCATAACCTCCCCGCTTCTTTGGTAGATCCAACGATTGGCGGGATTTCAACGACCCCTTCCACAAGATCGTGACTCTCGATTTTCTTCCTCCTTGAGGATTTCTAGAAAATAACTAAGTGTTCCTTGACGCTCACTCACCCTCCTACGTGCAACCCTTCAACACTGGTTTTAGATGCTCCACGACATGAACTCCCTATGCAATCCTTCCTTAGTTCCACTCAAAGGTACTATACCCCCTGAGCTTTATCAATTCTGATTATTTTAGAATTAAAACCTCCTGCTCGCACTCCTTGCAGCAACCCTTTCAAACACTTCAAATGTTTGAATCCTTCGACCCCATGCACTCCTGCAGCAGTAGTCTCTCAATGCTCCACTCAGTTCATAACTGAGACTTCCCTTAGCCTACGCCCTCCTTGCATGACTCTATAACCCAATTTCACTTATGGGTGAACGAGAACAAGAGTTAAACTACCTGAGCCTCCATCAACGCACTCCTTGCGGATGACTTCAACTACACTCCTTGCAGGAATCCTTGCTCAGATAGAGAAGCAATTGAAACTCATTTCTTTTTCCCTTCATATTTCAACCTCAAACATGAAATCACATACACAACAATAAAGAAATGCATAACAGGAAAACAAACACTCATGAGCACATCATTTAACATCAACACACAGAGAACAGACACAAACCAATGGATTTGAATCAACTCCTTCTATTAATTCAAGATCTATACATGGATGTTCTTCTACAGCTCTCTGCTTCTCTCCTGTGCTCTTCCTACTTCAACTAATAATGCTTATGTTACAATGTACAATGAGGGTGTCTATATCTGTTTTCCCTCCTCCTTTCTAAAACTGTCTAATCTATGAATTCATGTCTATCTACCTGCATTAACTAGTTTAAATGCCTCCTATCTACTAAGGATGAGAGTGAATCACTCAAGGTCCAATACAATATACCAAGGCGCTCCTTCATAAATGGCTTCATTAAATATTTGGCACATCAATTTCAAAAAGATTTTCAAGCAATTTATCATGCGCTCAAAAATACGTTGTGCTTGCTGCACACTCGCTTGATATTTGCGATGCTCCTGCATCATTAATGCCTCATGAGTGAGAGAATGAGTTGATCCATTAATGGAGTATAACACTAGGTATTGAACATTTTTAACTATCTTAAATTTATTTACATGTCCCAGAAAATATCTATTATTACCTCCAGTTGTAATAAATGAAATTTCATTCAATTTTGTTAAATGAATATTGCTTTAATACAAAATAGTCTCGACAAATTTTATCTCTGATGATAGATCGTGGGAGTGGCATTTCTGTTATTTTTATGTAATCACCGCCATCAAAGAATCGATAAGTTTCATCTCAGATGATAAGCTGGTGGGGATTTTCATTTCATTATGTTTATATAATTTATGTTATACAATTTTTGACGATGATCACTTGTTCTTAAGTTCCAAGTGTTTGCAAGGATCCTATCCGAGGAATGGGTTAAATCTACTCCCGTAGTGCAAGAAGATAGATCAGAATGAATAGTCTTGTTGTCTTAGAGGAGTTTTCTTACATTTAGTGAGAATGTTAGTGAAGAGTTTTCTTGTTGTCTTGTTGTCTTAGAGGAGTTTTGTTACTTGAATAGTCTTGTTATCTTATAGGAGTTGTCTTAGAGGAGTTTCCTTACCTTTTCTTTGGAAATTAATCACATTTTTAGTGAGAATGTTATAATCGTGAGATTACATTTAGTTTTTTTTTCTAAGCAACGGTCGTGATGTGATTTATTGTATTTAGACTGACAATGAAGTGTGGTATGAAAGTAACTGTGTGTTGAGTAGGGTTGGATAAGCAACCTTCATTCAAGTGGGTTGGATAAACAAACTTCATTCAAGTCGAAATCTCTGGGAATATTGTTGCACATGCTGATTAACTCAATTGGTCGTGGTGAAGGGGTAGTGAACCAGCGTTTTCTCCTCTCTAGGATACACTTGTATTTAAATTTTTTAATGATAAGTGGTTAAGCATGTCAACACCCTTCCCATTGAATTGATAAGCTCAGTTATTGTTGAGTTACATTGTGCTTACACTCAGTTGAGTGTTGGATCTCACCTTGTAGTAAACGTGTCTTATGGTGAACGAAGCCTGGAGATCAGATCACCAGTTTTAAAAGAAAACATTTATAATCCCTTGTATTTTTATAAATTGAAGTAA
>JZKD02S2150365.1:223751-236462 GCA_000966675.3 Picea glauca
GATTATCTCATCACTGAATACTCATATTACTGATTTGATTATAAAACATATCCCTAGCATGTCTTTTTATTATTATTTTTGATAGGAACTAGAACCTTGTTCTACAAGTCCATTTGGTAAAGAATCATATAAGAATATAACTTAGATTGAACAATTAAAATGCGCAATTACATTATAGTTTTCTCTTTTTTGGTTATATTTCGATCTTATGTCGAGAGAGGATTTTCCTTCTTAAAGATTTAATCGTTGAAATTTGGGAGAATGATTGAAAGAGTTGAAAATTAGATTTTATCTATATTATATGTTGATTATGTTTTAAATAATTGGTCTCACCTAGTAGTTAGAACAGGAAATTGCTCTTGCCTTTTAAAGAAAAAAGATGTATAATTCTATTGATATAAAATTTAAAATAACTTAAATTTTTTTATCAATGTTTTATTTAAATTGTTAAATTTGAATAATTATCTTGGACCTTGAATAAATGATTCTTATTAATATCAAACCTTAACCATAATGTGGTGAGGGCTTGACTCATATTTCCTACTTGTTAAAACAATGTCATTGAAAGTATTATTGTGTGATAATAATTGTATTATTTACCACGAGACCATAATAAAAATTTACTTTATATTGATGAGTTTTAAATTAATGATTTATCTATTGAATAAATGAGAACTAATTGAATAGCATAGATCATTCAACACTATTTGGTTAAATAACTCACTGTATAGATTCTCTAAATTTCATTAATTAAATAAAATATATATTTCTTGTTATTATTCATAATGAATGTTATATTATGTTCATGCTCAATTATACTCGAGTATTGCTAATTGATTGTTAGGTATAGTATATTATTATGTGTTTTGAAATTTTTTAGTTAAATAATTGTTGTTGATCAAGTTTTGGATTTTCGAGATAGGATGGGGTGTGGGAATTATATACCTCTTTTCTCCTCGTAACAGTCGCTAGTCCTGAGATCTTAAATGGTCAAAATCAATTGGATGAATCTTGGACTTGATTGTTGATTATGTGTCTTGGAGGTCCTAACCTTGCAGGGTAGGTTGGGCGGAATAAACATATTTTATTATCTTTATGTGATGTGAGTGATTTATTAGTAACAGTGATATTGTATTGATTATTTCTGGGAAATGATGTAAATGAGAATAGAACGTTAGATATTGTTGTATGTTATTGTCACTTATCATGGGACTTATAACCATTGTATCAAAAAAAAAAATTACCACTATTGTATTCACTTACAGTTATGTGTTAACGAAGGGGTCGTTAAAACTAATAAGTTATGTGATCACAACATAACTATGTAATAAATAAACTATTGTGTAATATATAAAATTATTACCCCTATTGAAATGAATAATAATTTTAAAGATAATAATTGTTAGTTTAGATCTAATCATGGTCATGAGATCTTTAATCAGATCTTTAATATTACTTAATAAATGAATAGTAACAAGGAGCGTTCGTTGATTTGTCATAAGGTAAAAACTTTAGTTTAGAAAATACAAAAAAAAAAAAAAAAATCATGGTCATGAGATCTTTAGTCGGATCTTTAATATTACTTAATAAATGAATAGTACCAAGGAGTGTTCGTTGATTTGTCATAAGGTAAAAACTTTAGTTTAGAAAAGACAAAAAAAAAAAAAAATTGATAAGGGATTTAGTTGCTTGTAATAGAATATTTAATTATTAACCCTTTTAAGTATAGAAATTACTGAATTATAATCAAGGGATTATCAACAAATATATTTAATGTTTTCCTTGAACTTAAGTGAAGTTTGACAATATTATCGATAGGATTAATGTTACCACCTTGAGAATAAAAGGAACATGATTAATGTTTAAGGACTAATAATCATGTATAAATGAAGACTTCAAATAAATTATTGATGACAATAGATATGATAATTATATAAAAATTTGATTAAGCCAGAAGTTAGAAACTTTAGATTCAATGTTATGTTTGAAGAAATTCTCAATACTTGGATTATGCGTCTTTTTGCATAGATAAAATAATCTTTAAGTTGCTACCTAATTATAAGAACAACTTAGATTAGAGCTGGATATGAACCTATACTATAGTTAATTAATTTTGTTAAATTGGTACGACTAGATGTTAAATGAATCTTTATGCGCCATGACAAAAAAATTGCTTTATGTTACTCGTATCATTGACATTTGTAGTACTCTTGTATGATTTGTATACTTGGGTTTATGAAATTTTTGTGATGTTGAATTGAATATATCAATCGCCCGAAACTATTGCCATCTACTATTATTGGTCTTATAATTGTCTTAACAAATAGTTTTGTAATTTCACTACTATGTTTATGGGTGAAATCATGAAGATGGGTTACATTTTTGCTTGTTTTATGAGAAAACAAACTATATTTTCACAATTTCTTCAATTTCCGGCATACAAAAGTATTTTTTTTATTTAGAATTGCACTTTACAGTAAAAACAAAACTTGTGAATAATTTGGTTATCTTTCCAATAATTATTTTTCAATTTTTTTTATCACGATTTGATATGTCAATTTGACAATTTCACAATGTTCCTGAAACACAGAAGGAATGATAATGAGTTACTTTTTCCTACAACAATGTATCTATTATTAAACTTATGTTTTTAAGAAATGAAATATACTACAACAATCTACTGAGACTATTTTATTATGACTATAAGTTTGAATCTAACGGATGAATCTTATAATTTCTAGAATTTTTTTAAGTTGACTAAGCTGAAAACGTTGTAGATTTTAAACACATGTTTTTCTACACCTTGTATCTATCTTAATTTTTACTTAAAACTAAAATCTAAATATACCCTTTTGAAAAGAACAAATTAAGGATTATGAATATATTTGTTTCTTAATTTTTCATTGTATATTTTTAGAGATACCAATATTTCATTTCACTGAATCATAATGTCTACTAAAAATATTATGTACTATTTTTTTTTAAATTAAATAAAATTAGATAAAAATAAAGAAAATGAAAACAAATTATAGGAATTGAAAGTAGATTCAATTTTGGAAATGCTGGTGTAATTTTTGAAACCAAATTCTTAGTATTTGCAGGAGTCCGCAACCTCTGAAGTTCAGGTAAGCTTGGGGAAATTCTATGGTTTTTTTTTTCAGTCTCAATTTCATGTTTTTGGCCAAAATAATCTTTCGGTCGAAAGACTAAAATATAACGAAAACCATCAAAACTGAACAATTTCCAAGGTTTTCGGCTGAAAGGTTGTTGAGCGAATTTCGTTGGTCGGAAAAAATGAAAAGACACGTCGTATAGTTTCATTTCATGACAAATTGTATAAATAGGCTTTCGATCGAACACATTTAACACAATTCATCGGATGGACAGACAGATTTGAGCTCGATGATAGGGATTTCAAAGCATTTCTATTATTGATTGCAACTGTATTCTTTTCTTTATTTATTTCTTCCCTCTGTTCCACAGGCTTAATCAAATGATCGATATCAAGACATGATGGTTTTCTAGAGAACCTAAACAAAGTTTCAAATCATATTTTTGGTTTTTGTTGAATAAGGTAATTGATGTTGATTCAAATTTTTATTGGAATAACAATTTGTATGTTGAAAGATAAATGTTGAGCATTTTTTCAAGGTGAAGACTTTGTTGAACATATCTTTTACAGATAACTATAAAAGTCATGGGAAAAAAAAGTTTGCGCAAGAGAAAATTTGATCGCACTCAAGATGATACTCACCAAATCGAACAAAGGAAAGATATTTACTCGAGAAATAAACAAGAGCGTGGAAATATTGAAGAAAGAAACGATGATAATTTCAATAGAGATTTTTGACAAGAAGAAGTTCAACCAGGTATGTATGCACATATGATGATCGAGCACATGACACACATTGGGACTATATTAAAAAAGTACAGAATTCAAAGTATAGAATTCAAATTTAAAATATTGTAAATAATACAATTGATTGTAATTACAATTTGATGTTTTTCAAAAAACATAAATAGATTTGTCTCATAATGTCGAAGAAGATGTTGAAACAGAAATTAAAGCAGAAGACGTTGAAACTGAAATTGAAGCAGAAGATGGATCACCTATAGGTATGTACATAAATTTAGATAATACAAGATGAACAATCAAGTATATATAATTTAGTGAATTTGTGTTTGGGTTATGTTTTTTTAATATAAACTTTAACTTGAAATATGCAGGAGAATCTATCAACATTAATGATAAAATATTAGAAAATATTGATACTCACAAATTTGGGAAGATAAAGGCTAAGAATTATATAATATATCGAACTAAGAATATGTATAATACTTTTTTCAAAGATGAATCAGTAACAATACAAGCTCAACTTTTACTTTGTCTAATGAAGTCAAGAAAGTTAAAAGAAGCTACATCATTATTGGGTATTTAAAAGTTGACAAAGGATACAAAGGTGAAACATAATGTCTTTAACAATATAATTAGTATATTAAAATATTTTGGAAAATCTCGAAAAGAAGATGTTTGTGTTGCACGTAGAGTGATACAAACATCAATGGTTTCATCTAGCAATATAAAAGATCATTTGACACACACATGGCAAAAATGATGGAAACGCCAAAAAAAACATTGCATAAACATAGAAAATTTTGATTGCAAATAGATGTAAATGATGAATTGGCTTGTTGGATAGTGATTTCTAGACAAACCTACAAAGATAGACTTGCAGAAAATGTTAAAGAATTGGCCCATAATTGTTGGTTTGAAGAATCTCGTGTTTCACCACATACAAGGGATGTGTTGTGACAAAGAATAGTACAAAAACAATATGAAGAAGATCAAAAACATATATTGTCAATGACACAAATAGATTTGTTCAATAAGTTCAAAGAATATGTAACATCTCGCTTTGGCGCACTGAGAAAACTTATTCTTTGAGGACACCTTCTCGCAAGTGATTCAGACTATTATGATATTAAAACATTTCTCCTTGATTATGATGTGTTATGGTAGATGACATGATGTTTTACTGCATTGACATAGACAGGTGCTATTGACTCGGTTTTACTGAGTGTGCAGGGTTTTGGACCTTGAGGATGCAGAGGCATCGACGGAACCCCTTGGACTCTGGATCGAGTCAGGGAGTGTGCTATTGGGGTTTGATTTTTTACTATGATTTTAGTACATTTGATTAGATGATATGATGCGAACATGTCTGACATGATTCTTTATGATGCAGGCTGACGATAGCTTGCCGACTAGACTCACATATGGAGTAAAGGGGCCACACATGACTACCAGAGAGGTTGAGGGAGAGCTATGGAAAGCAGCCATGCCACAACCTACTAGCACTCCCACCGTGGCTCGAACTGTAGGTTAACGATTACCTAATTCGAGAGGACCCACGATGCTACGAGGGCAGACTGCGACAGTTGCTCGCGATGATTCTAAGGGGCGCATATTAAGGCGGGGGCCTTATTCCTTAGAATCCCTTAGTCTCCCACAAGTTCACCTAGAAAAGTGTTGACTCTAGGGGTTATTGATGTCTACCAATCAGTCAAGAAGCGAGTGGCGCCCTTGGAGCACGTGGTGCATCCTGAAGGGCATGTCGCGCAAAAGAAACAAAAGGGCAAGTGGCAGCCTTGGAGCACGTGGTGTGTCCTCAAGGGCACGTCATGCAAAAGAAACCATAGAGGTTAGTGGCACCCTTGGAGAACGTAGTGCATCCTAAAGGGCACATCACGGTGATGATGATAAGGGAACGAACCTAGATGGCCCTAAGACAATCAACGCTTTAAGAAAATTTAAAACCACTCCCCTAATTAAATGTTGCCTAGTTCAGAATCTAATTCCTAAGTCTAAAAACATCTCTAGGGGTAAGATTTTGTCTACCCTTGAGAAAATATCTATATAAAATTATAATAATAAAATTTAAAATAAAAACCCCTTATGTAATAATTTGGTCTTCATAAATTTTGGAGTAAAATGAAGAAAGTAAGAAATTAAATAAAATCAGTGGAATATATATATATATATAAAGAAGAAATTAATTATGTTTAACTTTTGATAGTTTTAATAAGATGGTGAATTAATAATAAAAGGGAAAAAGGGCTTAAATTGCAACTGTCATTTTTAGTTCTAATAAAAAGGGGAAAGAGGGAAATTATAACATTTAGGAAACTAGGGAATGAAGGTAACTTAAAAAGGGAAAGAGGGGAACTTATGGTAAAAAGCAAGGTCACCTTATTAAAGAATTTGCAATTAAGAACCTTCTAAATTGAACTAAATTAGCAACTTCATTCTAGGGAAAGTATTAAAAACCTGTAAGGGAATCTAGGGACACCTAGGAGTAAAAATAGGAGTAACTCTAGGTGGGTGAGGGAAATAAGACAATTTAATAAATTAAAGAAAATAATTAATGGAGAAATGTGGGGGATGGATGACACTTGTACAAAGGAGAGTTTTTAGAAGATTTTTAATAAAACTTAAATTAAATGAGATTTAGGGAAAGATGGAAGTTCTAAAACTCTATAAAAGAAAGAGAAGAGAAGGAAGAAAGGGGGGATCGACTGTTAGCATAACATTACATTGTCGGATTAGTGACTTGACTGATTTACTTGTGAGGAGTTGGGATTTCCCAGCTCAGATAGGAGTGGTAGCTCAGCCTTGCGAGGCAAGTTGGGAGCTAGACGTACCATCTGGATAGTGTGTGGCCCCTTTATGGCTCAAGGGGGCTAAGGGGGAAGTAGAGTACCCCTAGTGTTGGCTGGGAGGTATCGGTGAGGTCTCAACAATCGATGAGCAGGAGTGACATGGAGCACGCAGACGTCATTCGAGGCGGGTGATAAGGCAATGGTATTCTCTTTTAATTGGTAGAGTAAAATGCATATTTATTTACTTCGGCGATTATAATAGTATTGTTGTAAAGACGTTAACTCCGCTTTGGTAATTCGGTAATCAATGGAAAAATAATCTATACTTCGTCTATTGCATTTGTATCATTATATGTCTACCTCTGATAAATTGTCCTGGATTGAATGTTTATCTTGTGCCTAGAAATGTTTCCTTAACCCTGAATTTTGTTGATTGGCATGGCCCTTCCTTCCTATGAGCGTTTTAGTTTTTTTTCTTTTTTCTCCTTGTTGGTTTTCTCGATGTTGTTTCTCCTCTAATATTGTCCTCGGCAGAGGGTTCTCCATGCACTTGATGAGTGGTTGTAGAAAACCTTGTAACCAAAAAATTTGTAAAACTAATCCTTGCAACCGCACACCCTCAGACAGAAGAGGCCCTTAAGCCCACAGGGATATTTTAATGTTCCAACGTTTAAGAATAGCCGAGCGGCGTTATGATACTCCTCTTAGAGAAATTTTTCCTTTATTTAACATCTGATGGCTATAACCATTTCTGGCATTAATTTAAAGGACTTGCATCCATGCTTTTAAACTTCGCTTACCTAAATTTGACCATCAACAGAGCGGTGAGAAAGTGCCAATCATTCCTGATTGTTCTTTGATGGCCATTCCTCTGCGTTTTTGGGAGTGATGGATGAATTATTAACTAGGCATTGTGCATAGATGAATTCTTGGGACTCTGTGTCTGTATGCTAAGAGATAAAATCTCTTCCCTACGTGCCTGAATAATTCAACGCTTGTTTTATCCATGCTTTATTAGAAACTACGCCGACGTCTTCAAACTTGATGCCTTCTGTAATAGTCGAGTCGAGTCACCTATGTAGCCACTCCCAAGTCATTTGTATGACTACCTATTCCTTCATTTATTTAATTAGCGACTGTGTTTTTTTTTCCTTATTTCAGAATGCACTTACATATTTCAGTTATTTTCTCTATGGTTTATAATGTACCTCTACGATTTTTAATGTTGTAGGATAGCGATTTTCTTGTGTTTCTCTGCGTTCTTTATGCATAGAGGTTAGTGAGTCAACTGTAAGTTGATATATGGGGAGGGGTCCAAGTTGTTTGCTCGCTTTTTGTTGTTTTGAGTGTGATGAAAATTGTCGAAAAAGTTATTTCCAACCACAGCCTAACCGCGTCTGTCATATCTCAAAACTCTAGGAGTTTATCATCACCTACAGTGAAAGCATTGGTGGGGTGGTTAAGGATGTTGAGGGGATGTGCATTGAGAAGGGGTCCACGATTTGGTCCAGGTTCTCCATTGGGTTAGCAGAGTAATTTTTTGGAGGCAATCACGGCTGTGCCCACGATTTCCTTGCAATGTCTGTTCTACGTGCCAATCCAGGCACACCCTTGACTTCTTGCTTCTCTGTGTTTCATTTTCAAGATTTCTTGCGTTTGCTTCTCTTTTTCTTTTTATTTTACAGAGTTTTGGCTGCGTTTTGGGTTTTCGGGTTGACTGAGATAAATTTTCCCTTTTGCCAAAAACAATTTGACACAACCACTCAAGTATTCCCATCCTAGCCCCTGATCGCCCAGCTCATCATTTGTGTGCAGTGTATTGCACAAGTGCAATGAATCGCCTTAGTTCTTGTGTCTATTTCTGTAATTTTAATTTCGGCATAAATTCCCTTTATGCGTATGACTTTAGTTCTCCCTAATCACTTACAGTAGTAAATTACTAACAACAAGCTAAATAATCCATCTTTTATGACTGAGTTTACCCTTGCCCGGAGTCCTTACCTTTACCTGGCAGTGAATGGGATTAAATGTCTTATTATTGCTTAATTATTTAATGTTTGGTTATTGGCTTATGTTAATTGCTAGATTGTATTTGTTATTAAATGCCCTTGTATTAAATGCCTTGATAATTAGTTATGTTAAAAGCCTTGAGTGCATTATTAATTATTTAATGGTAGCATGTTAGTTTAAGATTGCTATTATTGTCATCGAGATCTATGGCTAGTGGTATGGAGACTAGGATTAGAATACAAGTGGTCCTATAGGTTGTATTAATGATTAAATTGAATGGTGAGTAAGGACCAGATGGAAAATTTTTAACCGGCTAGATTGGATGTATTTGGTGTCTATGGATTTATGGCTAATTTATATTTTAGGCAACAATTGAATTTACCGCCTACAGATTTGATTTATAGTATTTATGAACAACTAAGGTATTGATTGCTTGCACCCGTTGGTAAGTTGGTTTTCTTTTTAA
The DNA here is from genome assembly GCA_000966675.3 of Picea glauca. Taxonomy (NCBI): domain Eukaryota; kingdom Viridiplantae; phylum Streptophyta; class Pinopsida; order Pinales; family Pinaceae; genus Picea; species Picea glauca. The sequence goes on from JZKD02S2150365.1 coordinate 232,888, forward strand.
TTAATTAATGTTGTCTCTTTCTTCTTTTTGTTTAAACAATAATTTCTTCTATTTTTAACTATTGTCAATCTATTACGTTAAGTGGTGAACCAACAATGTACAAGACCTATCATAGAGTAGACTTTAATGCTCAGAGTGGATGAAGAATATGATCATTATAGAAACTAGTTTAGGCCTCTTCATTTGTTTAGGGAATGGTTTAAGTTTTTAATGGTTATTTTATTAGAGCAATGAGGTAGTTTTATTATTAATAATAAATTATTAGTATTAGTATTGTGGGATAAGGAATTTGTGTAAATATTGTTAAGAGGTGCCTAATCTATTCCTTGGGATATTGTTATATATATATATATATATATATATAATTATTGGAAATTGATGTTAAAATCGAACGCTTATAACACATAATATTATGGTAAGGCAATTTGATTTAGACAGTGCTCTGGTGACACTATGATTTAAATTGCGCATATGATTGTTTAAGGATAAACTTGGATTGCACTTTATTGATAAATTTCTTTTAGACATGTTATGATGGGCTTGTGACAGATGACTAAAACAGACGGTAACTATCTACTAGATTGACTTGATGATCGATTGGGTTATTGGCGAAGTCGTTTCTGGCTTGAACTACCAGTTGAGGGTGTTGTGGTTCCTTTTGAATTTTGTGTACTGGGTCAGTAAACCTTTTATTCTTGGTCTGCTTAAGTCGGGAGAGATGTAGACACCTCCATGTTCCTCAGAAAAGTCACTAGCCCTAAGATTTTAAATGGTTAAAATCGATGGGAACTTGGGCTTGAGCATTGCTTATGTGTCATGGAGGTCCTAACCATTGCAGGGTAGGACGGGTGGGTAGTTAGTCTTATTATTTTGTCGGTTGATTGTTGTTCATTGCTGGTAGATGTTGATGTGCGTCTTAGACCTTTATGTTGATATCGCAGTGCATGCATCATGATTAGTCGTCATGTGGCGGCATAGAATATAATATCTTGTTACCCTTGTACACACGCACACATAAAAAAAAAAATTGCACTTGATATAAGAGGTTGTCCTCATAACGAGGAGGTTTGTTACATATGGTATCAGAGAAGGTTCGACCCGTGACTTAGGATCGCTGCGGATTTCGTTGTTAGGATTTGATTATACTATTGCTAATTGAGTTTACTTGTGTGTGTGTAGGTAATCATGGTTAGAGGACACTATGGAGGTAGACGACGGGGTGCTAGGGGAGGGGGCGCAATGCCTCCAGTGGCATCCACACCTGAGGGGTTTAACCCCCAGGGAGACGAACAGGTTCTCAGATAGGAGCAAATAATAGTTGTCAATGTAGTCGGGATGATGAGATATTTTTAGCACATGTCTGACGCACTGATCAGTCGTTTGGACAGAGATGAGGCCAAGGCACCGACACCCGCTGAGGTTCTCCCGCGTGCACCGACCGTTACTAGTAGCATTGACCGTGAACTCGAGAAGGTCAAATTTCCCGAGTTCTTTGGTGCCTCAGATGGCACAGCCGCTGAGGCGTGGTAGGAGAACATGGTGATGTGATTCACACTTCACAATTATACCTCCAACATGAATGTCTGCATGGTGTTCTTTCAACTAAAGGGGAGCACTCTTCTATGGTGGAAGATGCTCCTACCACAATTGAACATGGCTGTCGAAGACGTGTCATGGAAACTGTTTGAGGAACCGTTATGAGAGAGGTACCTTTCAGAGGAATTCTTTGAGCGTCAGCTCAATGAGTTCAACGCCTTACGATAGGGAGGTCGTACGGTGCCCGAGTATGAGGCCCGTTTTATGGAGCTACTGCAGTATGCTCCGAACTTTAACACGAATAAACTTAAGGTCAACAGGTTCGTGTTTGGCCTTAATGACAGCCTGCGTGAAAAGGTCGAGATTTTGATGCCTCAAACCTTGCACGATGCCATACATAAGGCCCTCATAGCAGAGGAGGAGCTTATCAGTGGGGGTCAGACCAGGACTCCAGCGAGACCAGTAGGGCAGGTCCCATCTGGAACACAACAGCACTAGACACCAGGGAGGCATACACCAGGATATCGTGGCTTCCAGAGGGGATCCACTTTCACTACACCCCGGTGATCGCCACCTCAGCAGTGGACACCTTATCGGGGACCACCGCATCAGCAGCAGCGTCACCCGCAGCAGTAGCAGTTTAGCCTGTTCAGCAGAAAAGGCCAGGGTTCCAGGCTGGTGGGCCGTCATCTTCTACTTCGAGTACCAGGACTACTGGGTCAAAGAAGGGGTGTTGGACATGTGGGGAGCCATAGTTGTAACATCCCACTCTGGCGCACTGAGAAAACTTATTATTTGAGGACACTTGCTCACAAGTGATATGGACCTTTATGATGTTAAACCATTTATGCTTGATTATGATGCGATTGATAGACAACGTGATGTTTTACTATTTGATGTAGACATGTGCTATTGACTCAGTTCTACTGAGTGTGCAGGGTTTTTGACCTTGAGGATGCAGCAGAATCAATAGAACCCCCTTGGACTCCGGATTGAGTCAGGGAGTGTGCTATTTGGGTTGATTTATTTACTGTGATATTTCATTGATTTGATGATTTGATTTTTGACATGTTTTGACATGATTGTCGATGATGCAGACTGACGATAGCTTGCCGACCAGACTCACATATGGAGTAAAGGGGCCACACACGAGTTCCAGAGAGGTTGAGGGAGAGGGGTGGACAATAGACCTGCCACCACCTACTAGCACTCCCATCGTGGCTCAAATTGTAGGTTAACGATTACCTAGTTCGAGAGGATCCACGATGCCATGAGGGAAGACTGCGACAGTCACTCACGATGATTCTAAGGGGCGTGCAATAAGGCAGGGGCCTTATTCCTTAGAACCCTTAGTCTCCCACAAGTTCACCTGGCGAAGTGTTGACTCCAGGGGTTATAGATGTCTACCAATCAGTCCAGTTGGCGAGTGGCACCCTTGGAGCACGGGGTGCATCCTGAAGGGCACGTCGCACAAAAAAAAAACTCAAGAGACGAGTGGCACCCTTGGAGAACGTGGTGCATCCTGAAGGGCATGTCGCACAAAAGAAACTCAAGATGTGAGTGTCACCCTTGGAGCACGTGGTGCGTCCTGAAGGGCACGTCACAATAATGTGGATGATGGAGTCAGCCTAAATATCCCTAAGACATTAACACCTTAATAAATACTTAAACAATTCCCCTAACCAGGCGTCACCAGTTCATAATTGAGTCCTATGTAAAAAAAAAACATAATTCAAGACTATACATTAAATATTCATTACCCCTATGATTTGCAGCCTCCACCTAATCCAAGGAGTTTCCTTCCTTAATTAAATACATAAAACAATTCCTCCTTTAATTGAATTCATAAAGTAATTCCTTCCTTAATTGCATACATAAGGCCCTTCCTCATTCCCAGTAATAAGCTTGATAATTTATCTTTTAATGAAGGTACTACTTCGCCCTAACATAATAATCAAAGCTTAACCATCTCCTAATAACAATGCCATGATATTCTAGCTCACAATAGCTCTACCATTCAAATAACATTAGAAATTCAT
>JZKD02S2150365.1:258000-280439 GCA_000966675.3 Picea glauca
GACACCTAGGAGTAAAAATAGGAGTAACTCTAGGTGGGTGAGGGAAATAAGACAATTTAATAAATTAAAGAAAATAGTTAATGGAGAAATGTGGGGGATGGATGACACTTGTACGGAGGAGAGTTTTTAGAGGATTTTTAGTAAAACTTAAATTAAATGAGATTTAGGGAAAGATGGAAGTTCTAAAAATCTATAAAAGAAAGGGGATAGAAGGAAGAAAGGGGGGATCGACTGTTAGCATAACGTTACGCTGCTAGATTAGTGACTTGATTGATTTACTTGTGAGGATTTGGGATTTTCCATCTCGGATAGGAGTGGTAGCTCAGCCTTGCGAGGCAAGCTGGGAGCTAAACATACCATCCGGATAGTGTGTCTCCCCTTTGATGCTCAGGGGGGCTAAGGGGGAATCAAAGTACCTCTAGCGTTGGCTGGGAGGTACCGGTGAGGTTTCGACGGTCAACGAGTGGGAGTGACATAGAGCACGCGAACTTCATTCAAGGCGGGCGATAAGGTAACGGTATGCTCTTTTAATTGGTAGAGTAAAATGCATATTTATTTACTTCAACGATTATAATAGTATTGTTGTAAAGACGTGAAATCCGCTGTGGTAATTCGGTAATCAATGGAAAAATAATCTATACTTCGTCTATTGCATTTGCATCATTATATGTCTACCTCTGATAAATTGTCCTGGATTTAATGTTTATCTTGTGCCTATAAGTGTTTCCTTAACCCTGGATTTTGTTGATTGGCATGGCCCTTCCTTCCTCTATGCATTTTTCTTTTTTCTTTTTTCTCCTTGTTGGTTGTCCCGATGTTGTTTCTCCTCTAAGGTTGTCATCGACAGAGGGTTCTCCATGTGCTTTATGAGCAGTTATAGAAAACCTTGTAACCAGAAAATTTGTAGCACTAATCCTTGCAACCCACCATCCTCAGACAGAAGAGGGCCTTAAGTCAATTGGGAGATTTTAATGTTCCAACATTTCATAACAACTGAGCAGCGTTATGATACTCCTCTCAAAGAAAATTTTCCTTTATTTAACATCTGATGGCTATAACCATTTCTGGGATTAATTTAAAGTACTTGCATCCACGCTTTTAAACTCCTCTTACCTAAATTTGAACATCAACAGAGCAGTGAGAAAGTGCCAATCATTCCTGATTATTCTTTGATGGCCATTCCTCTGCATTTTTGGGAGTGATGGATGAATTATTAACTAGGTGTTGTGCATAGATGAATTCTTGGGACGTTGTGTCTGTATGCTAAGAGATAAAATCTCTTCCCTACATGCCTGAATAACTCAGCGCTTGTTTTATCCATGCTTTACTGGCAACTACTCTAACGTCTTAAAACTTGATGCCTTCTGTAATAGTCGAGTCAAGTCACCTGTGTAGCCACTCCCAAGTCATTTGTATGACTGCCTATTCCTTCATTTATTTAATTAGCGACTGTGTTTTTTTTTCCTTATTTCAGAATGCACTTACATATTCCAGCTATTTTCTCTGCGGTTTACATTGTACCTCTACGATTTTTAATGTTGTAGGATAGTGATTTTCTTGTGTTTATCTTCTTTATTTATGCTTATAGGTTAGCGAGTAACATATAAGTTGATAGATGGGGAGGGGTCCAAGGTGTTTTCTCATTGTTTGTTATTTTGAGTGTGATGAAAATTGCCGGAAAAGTTGTTTCCAACCACAGCCTAACCGCATCTATCATATCTCAAAACTCTAGGAGTTTATCATCGCCTACAGTGAAAGCATTGGTGGGGTGGTTAAGGATGTTGAGGGAATGGGAATTGAGAAGGGGTCCACGATTTGGTCCAGGTTCTCCATTGGGTTAGCAGATCAATTTTTTGGAGGCAATCACAGTTGTGCCCATGATTTCCTTGCAACGTTTGTTCTACATGCCAACCTAGCCACACCCTTGACTTCTTGCTTGTCTACGTTTCGTTTTCAATATTGGTTGCATCTGCTTCCTTTTTTCTTCTTATTTTACAGAGTTTTGGCTATGTTTTGGGTTTCCGAGTTGACTGAGATAAATTTTCCCTTTTGCCAAAAACGATTTGACACAACCACTCAAGTACTTCCATCCTAGCCCCTGACCGCCCAACCTACCATTTGTGTGCATTGTATTGCACAGGTGTAGTGCACCGCCTTACTTCTCGTGTCTATTTCTGTAATTTTAATTTCGACATAAATTCCCTTTATGCATATGGCTTTAGTTCTCCCTAATCACTTACAACAGTAAATTACTAACAACAAGCTAAATAATCTAGCTTTTATGACTGAGTTTACCCTTGCCTGGAGTCCTTACCTTTACCTGGCAGTGAATGGGATTAAATGTCTTATTATTGCTTAATTATTTAATGCCTGGTTATTGGCTTATGTTAATTGCTAGATTGTATTTGTTATTAAATGCCTTGATAATTGTGTTATGTTAAAAGCCTTGAGTTCATTATTGATTATTTAATGGTAGCATGTTAGTTTAAGATTGTTATTATTGTCATCAAGATCTATGGCTAGTTGGATGGAGACTAGGATTAGAATAGAAGTGGTCCTATAGGTTGTATTAATGATTAAATTGAATGGTGAGTAAGGACCAGATGGCAAATTTTTAACCGGCTAGACTGGATGTATTCGGTGTCTATGAATTTATGGCTAATTTATATTTTAGGCAACAATTGAATTTACCGCCTATAGATTTGATTTATAGTATGGATGAATAGCTAAGGTATTGATTGCTTGCACCCGTTGATAAGTTTGTTTTCTTTTTAATTAATTAATGTTGTCTCTTTCTTCTTTTCGTTTAAACAATAAGTTCTTTTATTTTTAACTATTGTCAATCTATTACGTTAAGTGGTGAACCGACAATGTACAGGACCTATGATAGAGTAGACTTTAATGTTCAGAGTGGATGAAGCATATGATCATTATAGAAACTTTTTTAGGCCTCTTCATTTGTTTAGGGAATGGTTTAAGTTTTTAATGGTTATTTTATTAGAGCAATGAGGTAGTTTTATGATTAATAATAAATTATTATTATTATTATTATGGGATAAGGAATTTGTGTAAATATTGTTAAAAGGTGCCTAATCTATTCCTTGGGATACTTTTATATATATTTATATACATATGTGTGTGTGTGTGTGTAACTATTGGAAATTGATGTTAAAATCGAACGCTTATAACACATAATATTATGGTAAGGCAATTTGATTTAGATAGTGCTCTGATGACACTATAATTTAAATTGTGCATATGATTGTTTAAGGCTAAACTTGGATTGCACTTTATTGATAAATTTCTTTTAGACATGTTATTATGGGCTTGTGACAGATGACTAAAACAGACAGTAACTATCTACTAGATTGACTTGATGATTGATCGGGTTATTGGCGAAGTCATTTCTGGCTTGCGCTACCAGTTGAGGGTTTTGTGGTTCCTTTTAAATTTTGTGTACTGGGTCAATAAACCTTTTATGCTTGCTCTTCTTGAGTCAGGTGGGATGTAGACACCTCCATGTTCCTCAGAATAGTCACCAACCCTAAGACCTTAAATGGTTAAAATTGATGGGAACCTGGGCTTGAGTGTTGCTTATCTGTCTTGGAGGTCCTAAGCATTGCAGGGTAGGACGGGTGGGTAGTTAGTCTTATTATTTTATCAGTTGATTGTTGTTCATTGCTCACAGATGTTGATGTGCGTCTTAGACCTTTATGTTGATATCGCAGTGCATGCGTCATGATTAGTCGTCATGTTGCGGCACAGAGTATAATATCTTGTTACCCTTGTACACACACACAAAAATAAATAAAAATTGCACTTGATATAAGAGGTTGTCGGCATAACAAGGAGGTTCGTTACAGAATAGCACAAATAATTTAAAATTTCCATCAATACATTTGTGCAAAAAAAACCATGGTTTGTTAGATCCATCAGTGTTCGTGACAGTTGTTGTCATTATCATGTTGAATTTGAGTTTTATTATGAAACTTTTTTGGATTTTGGTAAAACTTTATGGCCAGGTTCACCTCCTCCTTCCACATTCTGTGTTTTTATATCTAAAATTCTATGTGAAAGAGAAGATGATGATTTATTTTACAAAACAAAATGTGTTGGTGGAAAGAAATCTGATCCTTGTGGAAATCTAAGTTTGTTTCATTCAAATTATCATATTGATATGAATGATCAATCATTTTCTAATATAAGAGTCAATGGGAAGAGATATGAATATATAAACAACACGACTCCACATTCTTCAAATGTTATTTCCAAAAGGATTGATTTGAAGGTAGATAAAATCTACGTGATAGATTTTTTGAAGAAGTTTGGGGAATAAATCTATAAATACACCAAGCATTCACATAGAGCTCGATGGAAAGATCTACAATTCAAAAAATCCTGTGAACTATTCCCACCAGGGATAATTTTTTCTGTAGTTGATTTTGAAAAGAATTACACATTTGTTGCACAAAAAAATTACAGAGTGAATATTATCATTTTGATCAAGTCATGATATTTGTCCACATTCTATATAGACATGCTCAACAGAGCCTTGATGACATAGAAATCACTAATGACAATTGACATGTTATTAAAAAATATCACTTTTATATAAGTGATGATCAAGCACATGACAGACATTATGTACAACATTGTTTTGATAATTTCACATTCTTTCAATGAATTTACATAATGTGTGTCGTGTGCTCGATCATCATTGGATATGGTCAGATGGGTGTTCGGGTTAGTTCAAATCTTCACGATCATTCTATTGTTTATGTCGTATTAATAAAAAATTAAAAATTACACATTGTTTGAATTTTTTTGAGACTGGTCATGGAAACGGAGAGCACAACGGTGCAGGGGAATGTATAAAATGAGCACCTCGAAGGTATCAGCTGAACCCTTATGCCCATTGATTTGAATCCACTGAAAAGTTGTTGAGTGGTGAAAAATGGCACTAAGCCATGAATATAATCCGTTAAGGAATGTGTCCAGGTGTGTCTATATATAAATGTTACATGTATGTAAACAAGATATATAAATTTTAACGTGTTCAAATTTATATTCAATCTTCAATCATTTTCTTGAGAGATTTCATGTTAACAAGTTCTAGTCTTTTGCAGGTTTTTTTGGTATGTTGGAATCAAAGATGTAAATAGATCAATCCCATATGATGCCAATACAATACCTGGGACATGAAAAATACATTCAATTAAAACAAAATGTTTTCAAAATGGGTTTGCATTTGATATAAGAAATGACTCTTGTTTTTTTTTTAGTTTGCATAGAGGACATAGAATCCATAGATATATTTTCTATTTTCTATTGTAATAATATCTTGTTAAATATATTCTATTGTAATAATATTTGCCCATACCAAATTAACTTTGCGCATAAAATTAATAGAAGTTTAATAAAAAAAAAAGTTAGAAAATGGAAAATGTTCAAAGTTGATCAGAACGAATAATTCAAGATGGAATACCATTATGGTGTTTTTAAAAAAGTGACACATGTACATTCTAGAATTTTTTATTTTCCATTGAAATTACATTCCAGATTTTGATGGCTTGTTTTGATTATCCTCAAACATATTTCCAAATAGGATATTTATAAAAAGGGTATGTATAAAAAACTCTAGATCGTTCTTAAAAAACACAGATAAAATATGGTTCAACCATATTTTATCTATGTTTTTCAACATTACACCAATCAAAATTATTTTATGAGCATTACACCAATCAAAATTGAGTTGTATACCTATTGTATGAGCATTTTATTTTAAACTAAAAAATTGTTAAACACCATTTCCATTGAATACTTACTTTTTTGAATAGTATTTTTTCCATTTTATTTTAATAATATTGCATTAATTTTAAAAAAAGTTAAATATATTTTATATTTTCTATTGTAATAATATCTTGTTTCAAATTTTAACTCATTCCATTTTTTATTTTATTTTACGAGCACTATATAAATTAAAGTTGAATTGAGCATCTTTTTTATTTTGAATATTTTTTTTAATTATTGTTCTCAAAATTAAATAAAAGTTAAAAACATCTCTTTCATTTTGTGATTTTATTTTATTAAGGGAAAAACTAAAGAAAAGTTAAAAACATCTTTCATTTTGAGATTTTATTTTATTAAGGGTATATGAACCTTCAAGTGAATATCTCTTATAGATTTATCATTTTTTTTAATAATACATGGTAAAATTAAAGAAGATTTGATCATCTCTTCCATTTTAAGGATTTATTTTATTGTCACAATATTTTGAGTATTTTATTTTATCGTTAACACACAAACCAAAAAAGAGTTGAACATCTCTTCTATCTAAAGATTTTATTGTATAAACATTACCTATAATTAATTTGAATATCTCTTCTATCTAGAGAATTTTATTTTTATTACTATTTCACCAATCAAAGATGAGTTGAACATCTCTTTTATCGTTGATTTGAGAGCATTGACTTCTTTAAGTGGTAATTTTTTTTTTTTAATTAATATGAACAAACAACTAAAAACAATTTAAACATCTCTTCTACTCGTTGTAATAACACTTTACAAATAATATCATATATATGCTAATATCTTCATTCTAATTAATAAGATGATAAATACATTTAAAATTTGAAATTATTTAGAATCTCCATTTTAATAATTAAATTGATTTTCGTGTAAACTTATTTAGAAGTGTTAATTATTATAATTAAATTGTAATTAATAGATCTCTTCTCTAACAAAATTAAGGAAATTAATACAACCTTGTTTAAAGTCAAGTGAATTAAATTGTAATTAATAGATCTCTTCTCTAACAAAGTTAAGGAAATTAATACAACATTGCGTAAAATCATGTGAAGACCCTTACAAAAATGTGGGTTTATGTGAATAGTCTTAAACCATAGCCTGCAAATCATTTTCCTAATGTAATTCTCTTTCATACATGTTATCTGAGTTGTACAGGGGGTATGTTTTGTACCTTGGCATGTCTAAAACACAATGCTTGAATGCATACCTCCTCCCTTGGATTCCACATTGGTTACCTTCTTCCAAAATCAAACACATGTTTTCTGAAGGTAAATTGGTAGATCATGAAAATTTCTTCCTTTTAGTGCAGTTCATACCAACATAGGCTTTGCATAGTTTAAAGTGTTTTCTACTACCATAATATATTCTCAAATAAGTTTTTCATGGTTTAACATGTTGTCTACTATCATATATTCTTAAATAGATATGCAATGGTACAATCTTGTATGTTTGATAGTTAACGTTTTTCTTGTCCATCTATTGAGTTTGCATATTCTTAAATATATTTAAACAACAACACATTCTATGAATTTGCATCTATGATCTCATATGCCTATCTTTCCTTTACTTTTTTTATTAGTTAAGTGCATCTATGTAAACCAATTTATTTAGCAGATCTCATGCGCATTTGTTTCCTAAATAGTTTTTCCTTTAATTGTTTTATTGTTTAAGTGCATATATGTAACCAACAAAATCATTAGTAGCTAGAAAAAAATAAAAGAGAATCTGCTAAAATCTGTTAATTTGCTAAAAAAAAAAAGATTTTTTTTTCATTAGTAACTAGAATCTGCTAAGGGTGTATCGATCACTCTACAACTAGGGTTTCGTTCATCTTCGCCGCCACGAACTGAGTCCGCACAATGGCTGCCCCACAGGGGCCCCTGAATCACAGTGAAGGAGAGCAACCCAGCGTCACCTACAGCCAGATCACGGCCAATGCAGCCTCTAACACTGGAACAAAGCGACCGTCCTTCGAAACGCCTCCCGAAATGCGTGCACAACTTCTGGCAGAGGGTACCTTCAAAGAACGAGACATGGACATAGATCCAGACAAAGAAAAGGTCCTTGCAACCGGTTCAGCCCCATGGGTGCTGTGGAAATGCATCCCTCAGGCACCACAAGCACCAAAATATGTAGTCAGCTCACCCCGTATTGAGGAGCAGAAGCAATACATGCACAACAATGCCTTAGTAGGAAAGTTCTTAGGGCTCTGGTCCTCTGAGCGAGACCTCGTCAAATGGATACAGTACTGGTGGAAACCAAAAGGCCACTATGATTTACAACTAGGTTCGAAGGTCTTTTTTACAATCATCTTCCACAACCTCGAGGACCGAAACCGCGTCTTTGACGGAGGGCCATACTTCTATAACTCGGTCGGATTATTCCTGCGATTTTGGACAGAAAAGTTCAGTCCTGAGAAGGAAGACTTCGCCCATGCACCGTTCTGGATCTGACTGTATTCTCTGCCCCAGGAATTTTGGCTGGAAGAAGTCCTAGAGGGCATTGGCAATACCATCGGCATATACGTCAAGTCCTCAGAGGCCACTAAACAGAGGCGCTATACGTTATATGCGCGAATCTGTGTGTATTTGAACATAGCTAAGCCGCTCCTAGGTTCCATCACTCTAGAATATCATGATGAGGACTGGTCTCAGACAATCGACTATGAACACATTCCCTTCCGATGCAGGAAGTGCCACGAACACGACCACCTCTTTAGAGAATGCCCTCTCAATCAGATCAACAAAGAAGGAAACTCAGAAGGTGACAAGGACAACGATGGATTTGTGCAGCTGGCAGGAAAAAGACGATAGGGAGGAAGGAAGCACATGGCCCAGGTAAGCAAAGACCCCTCCACTAGTAACAAATTTGCAATTTTACAAGATCAAACAGGGGACACTGTAACTGATGCAGGAGCATCCGCAATTCATCATACGAACCAGTGTGGAAGAGAAAGAAGAGACAGCTGGACAAGCCAGCAAACCTCAAATTTTGAATTCTACCTTGGTATTGTTGCGCCGCTGTTTTACTAAAGGCATTCAAAGCTGAGCGCACTTGTAATGTAATATAGATAAGTAGGCATTTAACAGTTTTAAATGCTGGTAGATAGGGTTAGCTGTAGATTAGACAGTTTCATCTTTCCAGGAGGGAAAACGAATATAGGCACCCTCCTTGTGTAATTGATTATTATTCAGCATTAGCACAGAAGTAAGGAAGAACAAAGCAGAGAGCTTGTGAAGAAACTCCATGTACAGATATTGACTTAATAGGAAAAATCTTTGATTCAATTCCATGGGTGTGTTTGATCTCTGTGTGTTGTTGATATTATGCTTTTGCATGCTTGCTTCTTTTTATGCTTATCTGTTATATGTTGCGTATGTGATTGCATATCAAGTTCGTAACCTGAGGGAATGAGAGAATGAGGTTTAATTGTTTCTCTGCTTGAGCCAGGAGATTCTTGCATAGAGTGTAGTTGAATTCCTCTGCATAAAGTGCGTTGAGGAGGCTGAGCCGTTAAAATTCGAGCACAGGGAGAACGTGAGAAGTCTCTGGAGGAGTCAGAGAGAGACAAAGCTCAGGAGGGATAGTTCCTTGCAAGCATCTTAGGAACAGGCCTGGGAGAGATTGAACCAAGGAAAATCTTAGAATCCGGAGGATTCTCAAGAGGAAGAAAATCGACGGTGTGTAATCCCCGTGAAGTTCTGTGAAATCCTGAGGATTTTCAGATCGAGGAGGAGTTACGTGGGAGTTCACTCGTAAGCGCAGGTGAGGAGGATTAAAGTTTATCGGACTTCAGGGTTTCGATGTTCGTGGATTGGCGAGGTAAGAGTTATACACCTTGTGGAATCACGAATCGCGATTCCCTGAATCGTTCTGCACCATTGATCTAGACAGAGACACGTGGCACAGGATCCCTGAGGATTGGGGTTCGGCGTTCGGTGTTTCCTAGAGGCAAGAGTTCAATCTCTTTGAAATCGTGACTGGCGATTTCTCGAATCGATTGGAGCCATTGATCGGAGAGGGGGCACGTGGCGCAAGATCTTGAGGCGTCGGGACTCGGGACTTTGCAAGGACTGTGACCTTGTGCATCAGGAGCCGCGAATTCCCGAATCGCGATTTCCAGATAGCATGAGGGGGAGACAGGTGTCAAGGCATAGGCGTCACCAGAGGTGCTGACAGGTGGCGTGATATTGAGGTTTTAGCATTTGGGATTTCCCAATGCAAGAAATCGTGACAGTCGAAAACGCGATCCCGCGATTCCCGATCGCATGAGAACGAGGGTGACATAGGTGAGGGGAACCTCCTAAGAAGGTGGAGGATAGGTGTCATCGGACTTCGGGGATTCGACATTTCAGGGTTTTCTACCACAAGGAAATTTGCATCGCGGATTCGCGATCTGCGAAATCTCGAAGTGACATGGCAGGTGGGACCACGATCGTTAGTGGAGTACAGGTGGAAGCACATCGAAGTTCGGGGTTCGGGGATTCATATTGTAAGTGAATCACGACATTTCAACTGTCGATTTCTCGATAGGGAAATCCCCGATAAGGGAAGTGTTGACCGTTGACCATCGGGGATCGGGGGTTTGCATTGTATGTGAATTATGTTCGCGTGAACCGCGAACTCCCGAGTCGCGACATTCTGATTTTCGAAGGGAAAATCACCGAAGGAACCTACTGTGGGTAGTGGACTCCCGAGAGGGGTGGAAGAGTACTTAGACTCTGCGGGCCCGTGTTGAAGAAGGTCCTGGTGGGAGCAGCTTGCTCGGTGAGGGGCAGGTTGCGTCAGAGTGGTATCAGAGCCTGGAACTTGTCTGTGTATTTCAGGCGAGAGGAGGAAAGAGGAGCACTCTGATACACATGACTTGTGTCAGAGTGGTATCAGAGCGGGAGTGTCTTTGTTTTTTTTGTTGAAGCAGAGATCGAAGAGACATAATGCCACCCAGGAGGGAAAGGCAGTCACCTGATCGTGAGGACAGGGACGCACGAAGAAGGGGTAGACCAGCAGGAAATCCAGCAGGGAATCCAGAGATGGAGCGTCAAATACGAGATCTCAGGGCGAGACTCGAAGATATGGAGACCACCCAGAGGCATGGAGTGGGTACAGCAGAGTTCAGCGATTCTGAGGTTGAAGAGGAAGATGGACACGACCAAGAAGAGGTCGCCATAGAAGATGCCTCGACAGAGAGGTTGATCAAAGCCATTTCGAGGATGAACTCAAAAATGAAGATGGATATTCCCATCTATGAGGGAAATCTAAACATGGAGGAGTTGTTGGATTGGATCCGAGCACTCGACACCTACTTCGACTACAAAGACATCGAAGAGGAAAAGAAGGTGAGACATGCTGCCACCAAGTTGAAGGGACACACAGCCTTATGGTGGGACGAGCTGCAGGCAGACAAACGTTCCAAGGGAAAACAAAAGATCAAAAGCTGGGATCGGATGATCGCCAAGATAAAGGCGAAGTTCATACCGAGGGACTACCAGATCACTTTGTTCAGGCGCATGTAGAACCTGAGGCAGAAGTTGATGACGGTGAAAGAGTACATCGAAGATTTCTACAGGCTCAACATTCGAGCTGGTCATCAGGAGAGTGATGATGAAAAGGTAGCAAGATACTTGAATGGTCTTAGGTATGACATTCAGGATGAATTGAGCATGGTCACCATCCGCACAGTTGAGGATGCGTACCATATGGCTCTAAGAGCCGAAGAAAAACTGAGCCGCAAGTAGGGACAGCGAGGGCGAGGCAGAAGCCAGCCATGAGGTAAAGCTGTTGCCCAGGAGAGAACTCAAAAGCCCAAGGAGGATTGGAAAAAGCCTCAAGGAAAAACTGAAAGAGGTGGAACCTCACAGCAGAGGCAACAAAATTTTTAGCCGAGGAGACAGCGAGGTGATCAGCAAGGAGGATATGCTGACGCCAACACTTTTCCTCGTAACCAAGGTAGAGCAAGAGGCCATGGAGGAGTCATCACATGCTTTACATGTGGGAAAGACGGACATAAAGCCGTTGATTTCCCAGAGAGAAAGATGGATAGAGGAAACGCTCATGTTGCTGAGACGCAGAGGCGTGATGTTGAGGATGAAGACGCTGGGAGTGGGAAGTCACTAACAGTGCATAAAGTTCTCTTGAAACCCGAGAAAGAGATGGAGGATACAGCTCAAAGATGTAGACTGTTCCGGATGACTTGCAAGACCCAAGGCTGGAAATGCAAGGTTATAGTGGACAGTGGGAGTACAGATAATCTCGTTTTGACCGAGATGGTGGAGAAATTGGAGCTGAAAACGAACAAGCACCCGAGTCCATACAAAGTGACGTGGCTGCAGAAAGGGCACCAGGTATGTGTTACAAAACAATTCTTGGTAAATTTTAAAATGGGTGATTATAGGGATGAAATCTTGTGTGATGTCATTCCCATGGATGTCTGTCATGTATTATTGGGAAGACCATGGCAGTATGATAGACACGTGGTTCATGATGGGAGAACGAACACATACACCTTAGAGAAGGATGGAAAAACACATACACTGCTTCCGGGGAAGGATAAGGAAGTGAAGCCGGAAGTGAGAAGTACCATACTTCTCATGAGTGGGAAAGAACTTCTCACAGAGTTGGAGAAGGATGAGAATCCACAATTCTTTGTTGTCAGGAAGCTGAGAATTGTCCTGACAAGCACAAGAGTGGATGACTTTCCGGACGAGATTCAGGAACTGCTTGGAGAGTTTGTTGATATCATCGTGGACGAACTACCTCGTTCGTTGCCACCGATGAGGAGTGTGAGTCACCACATTGACCTCATACCTGGAGCAATTTTTCCAAATAAGGCAGCGTACAGGTTGACACCTCGAGAGAATGAGGAAGTCAAAAGGTAGGTACAGGATCTGCAGGATAAAGGACTGGTGAGGGAAAGTCTTAGTCCATGTGTTGTTCCGACAGTACTGATCCCGAAAAAGGATGGAGGCTGGAGGATGTGTACAGACTCCAGGGCGATTAATAAGATCACCATCAGGTACAGGTTTCCACTGCCACAAATGGATGACTTGATGGATTTCCTAAGTGGGGCAAATTACTTCTCCAAGATTGATCTCAAGAGAGGATATCATCAGATCCAGATGAGAGAGGGAGATGAATGGAAAACAACATTCAAAACAAACGAGGGTTTGTACGAATGGTTGGTCATGTCGTTTGGCTTGAAAAACGTGCCAAGCACATTCATGAGGCTGATGAATGAAGTCCTGAGGGAATTCATTGGCAAGTTTGTGGTCATGTATTTGGATGACATATTGATATTCAACAAGATGAAGGCTGAACACTTAAGGCATTTGGCCATTGTAATGAGGAGATTACAGCAGGAGAAGTTGCTGATTAATTTGAAGAAATGTTCCTTCATGCAGACAGAACTCATTTATTTGGGTTTTGTGATCTCGGTGAATACATTGAAGATGGATCCTGAGAAGGTAGAGGTGATCAGGAATTGGCCATCGCCGAGAAATTTTTTTGAGGTAAGGAGCTTTCACGGTTTGGCAAGCTTCTACAGAAAATTCATTCGAAATTTTAGTGGAATCAGTGCCGCCATGATGGACACTGTGAAAAAGCGGCATAAAATTTTTCAGTGGACAGCCAAGGCTGAAAGGAGCTTCAATTTGTTGAAGCGAAAGATAACCGAGCAGCCAGTGTTAGTGCTGCCTAATTTTCGGAAGACCTTCCAGGTGAAGTGTGACGCTAGTGGGTATGTTGTTGGAGGTGTCTTAAGTCAGGATGACAGACCGATGGCATATTACAGTGAGAAGATGGATGATGTGAAGTTGAAGTACTCCACGTACGACAAAGAATTCTATGCCATTGTCCAGGCATTGAAGAAGTGGAGGCACTATCTGATACCCAAAGAATTTGTGTTGTACAGTGATAATCATGCACTGCAATTCGTGAGTCAGCAGAAGAAGCTGAATCAAAAGCATGCGAAATGGGTGGAGTACATGCAGAATTTCACATTCGTGATCAAACACATTTTGGGGACTGCAAACAAGGTGGCAGACACCTTGAGCCGAAAGTGTTTATTGCTACAGGAATTCAGGGTCAAGACTTTGGGTTTTGAGAACTTGAAGGAGATGTATGCAGGTGATGTTGATTTCAGTGAAGCTTATGAACCAGCCGAGAATCCGGTGCTCAGAGATAGGAGCCCGTGGATAGAATTCTTGATACAGGATGGATTTTTATTCAAGGGCAATCAATTGTGCATTCCAGATTGCTCTATGAGAGAGAATTTGGTACGAGAAAAACACAGCGGTGGACTAGCAGGTCATTTCGGGAATGACAAAACATTCGCCAAGCTCGGCGAATCTTATTTTTGGCCAGGCATGTGCACATATGTTAGGATATTTGTTGACAGATGCAGGATATGTCAGCATGAAAAGGGCCGCCAGTAGAACACAGGGTTATATCATCCATTGCCCATACCTGAGAGGCCATGGGAAGCAATCAGTATGGACTTTGTGTTGGGTTTACCTAGAACACAGTGAGGAGTTGATTCCATCTTTTTTGTGGTGGACAGATTCTCGAAGATGGCGCATTTCATTCCGTTCCATAAGACGAGCGATGCAACCCACATCGCCAATTTATTTTTCAAAGAGATCATGCGATTGCATGGATTTCCGAGGAGCATAGTCTCAGATCGGGACACAAAGTTCATAGGTCATTTTTGGAGGACGCTATGGAAGAAATTGGGGACTGATTTAAAATTCAGTTTTGCTTACCATCCGCAGACAGATGGGCAGATAGAAGTGGTCAACAGAAGCTTGGGAGATCTGTTGAGGAGCCTAGTGGTGGAGCATCACACCAGTTGGGATAATATCTTACCACAGGCAGAGTTTCTGTACAACGATTCTGTGAATCGGAGTACAGGTAAGAGTCCGTTTCAAATTTTATATGGAACACAGCTGAGAGGAGTGTATGAGCTCAGGGAGCTAGAACAAGCTGAGACTAGCAGTGGCGGGGCTGAAGAATTTGTTGAAGCGATGCAAGAACTTCACGCAGAGGTGAAGCAGCGGTTGCAAAAGTCGAACCAGGAGTATAAGCACAGAGCCGACCAGCGGAAGAGGCAACTTCAGTTCGAAGTTGGTGACATGGTTCTGGAGCATCTGAGGAAGGAAAGGTTCCCGAGGGGAATGTATAACAAGCTCAAGATGAAGAAAATCGGGCCATGCAAAATTCTGAGGAAATTTGGCGAAAATGCATATGAGATTGAGTTGCCAGAAGGCATCGGGATATCTCTGATTTTCAACATTTCGGATTTATACCCCTACAGGGTTGAAGAAGCAGGCACTAGAACTGAGGAACCAGTGGTAGAGTGGCAGAAGCAGTTACCAGTTGCACAGAAACCTCAGATGGAGTGCATACTGGATAAAAGAGTTGGAAGGAAGACCAGGAGGAACCAATATTTTGAATACCTGGTGAAATGGAAAGATCACCCAGTGGAGGATGAGAGCTGGGAGACAGAAGTAGTGATTTTGAAACATGGGCAGACTATACAGGAGCTCATGGGCAGGAGCCCATGAAATCTTTTGAGCCGAGGAGTATGATGTAGGAGCATCCGTAATTCATCATACGAACCAGCGTGGAAGAGAAAGAAGAGACAGCTGGACAAGCCAGCAAACCTCAAATTTTGAATTCTACCTTGTTATTATTGCGCCGCCATTTTACTAAAGGCATTCAAAGCTGAGAACACTTGTAATGTAATATAGATAAGTAGGCATTTAACAGTTTTAAATGTTGGTAGATAGGGTTAGCTATAGATTAGACAGTTTCTTCTTTCCAGGAGGGAAAATGAATATAGGCACCCTCCTTGTGTAACTGATTATTATTTAGCATTAGCACAAAAGAAAGGAAGAACAGAGCAGAGAGCTTGTGAAGAAACTCCATGTACAGATATTGAATTAATAGGAAAAATCTTTGATTCAATTCCATGGGTGTGTTTGATCTCTGTGTGTTGTTGATCTTATGCTTTTGCATGCTTGCTTCTTTTTATGCTTATCTGTTATATGCTGTGTATGTGATTGCATATCAAGTTCGTAACCTGAGGGAATGAGAGAATGAGGTTTAATTGTTTCTCTGGTTGAGCCAAGAGATTCCTGCATAGAGTGTAGTTGAATTCCTCCGCATAGAGTGCGTTGAGGAGGTTGAGCCGTTAAACTCTTGTTCTCATTTTCCCAGAGTGAAGTTGGTTGTTCGAGCCGTGCAGGTGAGTGCAGGTCGAATTGAAGTCTCAAAGCCGAGTCTGAGAGAAGGAGGACTGGGCCATGTTAACAGGATTGCACAGGTCTAGACGGCTTCAACGCTTTGAGAGCCGTTGAAAGTTGAGCACAGGGAGAACATGAGAAGTCTCTGGAGGAGTCAGAGAGAGACAAATCTCAGGAGGGATAGTTCCTTGCAAGCATCTCAGGAACAGGCCTGGGAGAGATTGAACCAAGGAAAATCTTAGAATCTGGAGGATTCTCAAGAGGAAGAAAATCGACGGCGTGTAATCCCCATGAAGTTCTACGAAATCCCGAGGATCGTCAGATCGAGGAGGAGTTACGTGGGAGTTAACTCGTAAGCGCAGGGGAGGAGGATTACAGTTTATCGGACTTCAAGGTTTCGGCGTTCGAGGATTGGCGAGGTAAGATTTCTACACCTTGTGGAATCGTGAATCGCGATTCCCCGAATCGTTCTGCACCATTGATCTGGACAGAGACACGTGGCACAGGATCCCTGAGGATCGGGGTTCAGCGTTCAGTGTTTCCCGGAGGAAAGAGTTCAACCTCTTTGAAATCGCGACTGGCGATTTCCTGAATCGATCGGATCCGTTGATCGGAGAGGGGGCACGTGGCGCAAGATCCTGAGGCGTCGGGACTCGGGACATTGCAAGGACTGTGACCTTGTGCATCAGGAGCCGCAAATTCTTGAATCACGATTTCTCGATAGCACGAGGGGGAGACAGGTGTCAAGGCATAGGCCTCACCAAAGGTGCTGACAGGTGGCGTGATATCGGGGTTTCGACATTTGAGATTTCCCAATGCAAGAAATCATGACAGTCGAAAACGCGATCCTGCGATTCCCGATCGCACGAGCGTGGGAGTGACATAGCTGAGGGGAACCTCCGAAGAAGGTGGAGGACAGGTGTCATCGGACTTCGGGGATTCGGCGTTTTGGGGTTTTCTACCACAAGGAAATTTGCATCGTGGATTCGCGATCTGCGAAATCCCGAAGTGACGTGGCAGGTGGGACCACATCGGAGTTCAGGGTTTGGGGATTCATATTGTAAGTGAATCACGACATTTGAACCGCCGATTTCCCAATAGGGAAATCCTCGATAAGGGAAGTGTTGACCGTTAACCATCGGGGATCGGGGGTTTGCATTGTATGTGAATTGTGTTCGCATGAACCGCGAACTCCCGAGTCGCGATATTCCGATTTCTGAAGGGAAAATCACTGAAGGAACCTACTGTGGGTAGTGGACTCCTGAGAGGGGTGGAAGAGTACTTAGACTCTTCGGGCCCATGTTGAAGAAGATCCTGGTGGGAGCAGCTTGCTCGGTGAGGGGCAGGTTGTGTCAGTAACCCCCACAAATCTGAATGTACCATCCCCGCATAACAATCCACCGATTGAGGGCCACGGACCTGGGAAAATCTCCAAGATTAACAACCCAGATCCGACCCCTCCGGGATTGGGACAGGAGCCGCCATCCATGCCAGAGCTCGAAGATGTAGACGAGGAAATGGAGTTGGAGGAACAGGACCTCGCTGGAGTGGATCTGGAACATCTGGAACATGCCTATCGGCATCAGAAGCTCTACACCATACCCAGAGACTAATTACAGAAAGTGCACAAGGTATTTCTCAACTCCTGTGCCGGATCATCATCTAGGGCTAGCAAAGCCTTGGGAATCCAGGGAAGCGAGACCAAAAGCTCAAGAAAAAGACAAAAGGAAGAAAAGAAAAGAGGAAGAAAATCCACAAACAAGCTCATACAAGAAATAGGGAACTTCATGGTAAATTCAGGTCAGATCCACCTGATCTCAGACATCTTCCCTCCTCTCCCCCCCCCTCAGTCATCATGAAGATTATCTCCTGGAATATAAGAGGCCTAAATGGACGTAGCAAGCAAAAAATGCTACGAGAACTGATTATTGCGGAAAGCCCAGATGTCATAATGATACAGGAAACAAAATGCACCTCGAAGGACATTGATAAACTGCTTCCTCAATGTTGGCGACAGGGGAGAGCGGTTTCGATTGATGCCACAGGTATAGCTGGAGGAGTAGCCATCCTCTGGAATGTCAATATGGTTGTAATGGAAAATTTCTACACTACCAGGTGGTCTATCACAACAGAGTATAGAATCATCGGCTCCAACAAGCCTGGCCACCTCACTAATGTATATGGTCCAGCCAATCCCAGGGACAAACAGGCCTTCCTTAGCAGCCTATGTTATCTCTCCAACCTCACCAAGTATGATAGATGGACTATCGGTGGGGACTTTAACATCATCCAAAGCCTAGAGGAGAAAAAAGGGGGGTCGAGGAGATTGGATGAAGACTCCAGTGCCTTCAACAATCTGATAGATGATCTCCGTCTAATAGATCTGGAAACTAGCAACGATACTCACACCTGGACAAACAGGAGAACAGGACTCCACCAAATCACTTGCAAGATGGATAGATTCCTCCTATCGAAACCTTTGATTATGAATGGTACTGCAATGGAATCTACCATCCTCAATTAGCCAGGTTCAAATCATTGGCCCATCCAGTTATGGATGGATGTCCAAGCCACCCCTGGAAAGAAACCTTTCAGATTTGAACAGTTCTGGCTAGAACATCCAGACTTCAAGGCAAACATTCAGGACTGGTGGCGGCAGGCAACGATATCTCAAGGCTCTAAGATGTACCATTTTCAACAGAAGTTAAAAAATCTCAAACAAAAACTCAAAATCTGGAATAAACAAACTTTTGGTAGCATCTTTGACTCACAACAGCAGCTGTCCCAGCGAATGAGTGAGCTTCAACACCAGATTCGGGAGCAAGGGCTCACTGATGAGTTAAAATCATAGGAACTCGAGGTGGCCCAACAGATAGCAGAGAGAAAAAGATAGGAAGAGATACTGTGGAAACAAAAATCGTGTATTCAATGGCTGAAGGAGGGCGAACGCAACACAAAATTCTTCCATCGAACTGTCATCCAGAGAATACATAGCAACATGATCACACATCTTGTATCGGCTGAAGGAGAAACACTTTACTCTCATGCTGACTTGGAAACAAATTTGGTTGATTACTTTCAAGACCTTCTGGCAGAGCCCATCCCAGACAGACAGGCAACAATCAACAAGATTACCAGGAAAATACCCTCACTAGTAACTCAGGCGAAAAACGTTGCTCTTCTCCGACCCTTCACCCTTGAGGAAGTAGATCAAGTGATGCTGGATACCCCCAAGGGAAAAGCCCCGGGCCCTGATGGCTTCACCAACGATTTCTTTCACTATTGTTGGCCAATTATAAGAACTGAGGTATGGGAAATTCTGGAAGACTCAAGAATCATAGGAAAAGTACTCCAAGCGCTCAATGCCACTTTTCTTACCCTGGTTCCAAAAGAGGGGCAGGCTCACCAAGCCAAGCAATACAGACCAATCACTCTCTGCAATGTGATTTACAAACTCCTTACAAAAGCGATTTCTCGAAGACTCAAGCCAATCCTGCCAACCATCATCTCTTCAGAACAATCTGGATATGTGGAGGGAAGGAAAATATTGGACAGTATTGTTTTAGCTCATGAAGTCATTCACTCTCTGCAGAAAACCAAAACCCCAGGTATGCTTCTTAAGTTGGACCTATCTAAAGCCTTTGATAAAATAAGCTGGGAATATATGCAGGCAATGCTCTTGGCTTTTGGTTTCCACCAAACCTGGGTAACCTGGATTTTAAATCTAACCTCTTCGGCCTTCTTCTCCTTGCTAATCAATGGTGTACCTTCAAGACCTTTCTCCCCCTCAAGAGGAATCAGACAGGGCGAACCCCTCTCCCCTTTCCTCTTCATTATTATGGCTGAAGGGCTCAGTCGATCCATCCATGACGCAATAGAACATAACCTTTTGACAGGCTTACCCCTGCATGGAATCTCTCCCCCTCTCTCGCATAGTAAATTTGTAGATGATACGCTCCTAATGGGCAGCCCTATGGTACGTGAAGCTAGCTCCATCCAGGAGATACTCCAAACCTTCTCTGAGGCCTCTGGACTAAACTGTAACAAGGACAAATCCCAAATATACTTTTTCAACACGCCTCCTCAGATCCAGTGACACATCTCAGATCTTCTCGGTTTCACAAGAAGCTCCCTTCCATCCAAATACCTTGGCTTACCCTTAATCGACTCTACCCACAGAAATTCCTCCTCGGAGCACCTTTTATCCTCGTTCTCCAAAAGACTCTCCTCTTGGACCTTCAGGGCCCTCAACCTACCAAGTCGCCTAATCCTGCTCAAAGTTGTTCTCCAAGCCCTCCCGATCTATGCATTCTTAGCATTGGTTGCCCCAAAGTTTGTCCTGACCCACATCAAAAATATTCAAAGGAACTTCATCTGGCAAGGCCTCAACAAGGAGAAGAAGATAGCTTTAGTCAGCTGGGAAAAACTCTGTCGCCCCAAATCACAAGGAGGACTGGGAGTAAGGGATTCCTCTATTATGAACAAGGTTCTCAGTGCCAAAATATGGTGGCGTTGGCTAAAAAACCCTGGAGAGGTTTGGGCTAGACTGTGGAGGAAGAAATATACCCCCAATACATCAGAAAAAAACCTCATTAGATGGAATGGAGACAACCCGGGCTCTCTGATCTAGACAACGGCCAAGCAAAATCGACAGTTGGTCACGCAACATGCTTTCTGGGAAATAGGAGATGGGGAAACGACTTTGTTCTGGCAAGATTCCTGGCAGGAATGGCCAGCCCTGAGCACTGAGGAATGGGCCCAAGACATGTGCACCCAGATAACAAGGATGGGCCTGACACGAGTAGCGGATTATTGGCAGGACAACCCCACGGAGGACACTTGGCGATGCTAGCATCTGGACAGGATACACAGTCACCTCAGGGAGCATCCAGATTGCACCCCTCTCCAAGAGGAATTGACTAAAAGAAGAATACCCATCATTGCAGGTAAGGATACTCTTCGTTGGGGCTACCGGCCTCAAGGATTCTTCAGTACGAGGGAGGCCTATCAGATAAAAGCTCGGTCAAACCCGCACCCTGATTCAGAAATTTGGGGAAAGATCTGGAATCTTAAACACTGGCCGAAAATCATGCTTTTTCTTTGGCTGGTCTCCAACTCAAGCATTCTAACCTGGGACAATCTCCTAAAAATAGGTTTTGTGGGACCCTCCTTGTGCATTCTTTGTGGAGAGGCCGAGGAAACTATGAATCACCTCCTCAACACTTGCCCATACACAGCCCAAATATGGGATTAGGTCGCGCTCACCATGCATACCACAGACTGACTCTGAGACTGCATTCTAGCTACCATTACAAATTGGTGAGATCAAGCCTTCCAATCCCCCATCCTCAATCGCATCTGGCAACTCCTACCTGTCTTCATCCTCTGGCAAAATTGGAAAGAACGAAACCGAAGAATCTTTAGAAACACCTCTCTCACCTGGCAACAGTGCTGGAGCCTTTGCTATCGCAACATTATAGAAACTCTACGCCTCAGGAATTGGTCGGAAGCAGACTCTGCTTGCTCCCCCTCGGAGCTCACTATTCTCCACCACTGGACCCCCCTTCCTCCTCCTCAAGCTTGCCTACTCCCCCACTCCTCTGCCAGTCCAATTAGAAGTCCCTCCTTCTGGTCCCCTCCTCCTGAAGACTTTGTTAAGATAAATTTAGACGGGGCCTCTAAAGGGAACCCGGGTGCAACAGGGTATGGGGTGGTCTTTTGTAATCACCATGGGCACATCCTCGACTTAGTGGCAGGATCTCTTGGGCACATGATAAATAATGTAGCAGAGCTATGGGGACTCACCAAGGGACTGCAACAAGCCATCAAAAGTAATTATACAAAGATAATTGCCGAGGGAGACTCTCATGTTATCGTCATCCTGTTGAGGTGCATCTTAAGTGGGGCAAAACCGGACAGTATCTCGCCTAGCTGGAGACTATCACATGGCTTGCAGATCATCGCTGGTTTACTTAATCCAAATCAGGTCATCATTCCAGCAAATGTCCACAGGAAGGAAAATCAAGTTGCTGATGAACTTGCTAACTTGGGTGTCAACTGGAAAGGCCCAGTGTTGTGGGGTATTCTACCCTACGGACTAATAAGCTAGGGCTCTAAACTTATACGCAGAAAATGACCCTCAAGACTTAACTTCTGACCTTCTACCCGAATCTGAAACCCCTTTCTTCACATGCATACAAGAGAAGAATAAACTAACCTTTTTCCTGACGGCTGAAGTAGATCCTCCGTTGAGTTTCTTGTCCTTTTGCTGCTGTTGTTCCTTCCACAAAGCTTCCTGCAATCAAACAATACTATGCATGCATGCTACTGATCTATTCTAGGGTTAGAGATAAAAACATAAATCAAATATCATAGATGAGACTCATGTATGCG
>JZKD02S2150365.1:280489-314379 GCA_000966675.3 Picea glauca
GTTTCAGTTAACTGACAAAAAGCCCCGAGTCTCGGCGGAAACTTCCCTGATTTTTTGCATTGTTAGGTACTCGCGGGCTGTTTTAGGCTAGCCCGCGGATACCCGCGTTCAGTAAAAGGACAGCAAGCGGATGCCCGCGCCCAGTGAGAAGTTAGGGCGCGGGTTGCTTGTTTTGAGTGGTTTTTTGAGGAGTTACTCAGCATGGCTTTTGCTAGGAAGAGGCATGAGTTGGCCTGATGCCAGGTAAACCTGTATGGTGCATTTTAGGGTTATAACACCCAGACCTACACTGTCATGCAGCTCGAGATCAGAATAACCCTGTTCTACAGCAATGTATTCGCAAACATGGAATGGTAGATACCTCCCTGGATGGGGTGTCAACTGGGAAATCGTGGCAGAACGAGGATGAGGGTATTGTGCGTCGTGGCATGGCATCACATGTTGGGCATGTGCCACAGCCTGTCACCCCACTCGCCATTTAATTGCGTTTAAATCGGATACAAGCTGCATTTAAGCAGTAGTCCTTTGGCTGCAAGTTTTGAATTCTTTGGGTTATAATGGAAACGTTCCACCTTTGTTCATTGATAGATGAGATCTTTCTGCCGAGATTGGCATTCCACCCTGTTCTTCTCCTCTGGTACGAGAGAGACCCTCTCCTCCCCCTGTGGCCATCGACCTCAACTCTTCCTACAATTTGCGTTGACCATCACATGACGAGGCCACGAGGCAGACCGCGGCGGGGTGTGCCATGGAAGCCTCGATGACCCCCGACTAATCCTCCAGACACAACTTCAGATGATTCCTTTCCTCACAACCCGTCAATATCCTCTCCGACCAACCTGCAAGCCCCGCAACTCGGCGCCATGGCCCTCATCCCGAAAAATCCAATCTCCCTGCTTTAGCTCCTTCATGACCCGGGACCATCCCAAACTTCCGCCAACAACTTAGATCGTAGCCAGGCCCAGCAGAGCAGACCCAGTACAGCAACACCTCTACACCAGGTGTCCTTTGACGGAGAGAAATTTTGGGATAATCTAGCCATACTGCACACCCTGGTTTTCGAACTGAGGCAGGAGGTGGCGGACCTGCATTATCGTGTGGAAGCCATGGAAGTTAAGGTGGCAGAATTCCTCCAAATTCTTGCGTCCATGCATGATGCCTTGATCCCGGACCCTGAGGAAGCTTCCCCAGAGGGAGACCCCGAGTTCGAGGGGAACGGCGATCAACAACCTGTGACAAGCCCACCAGTCAGGAGCAAGGAGATGGAGAGGCACGAGGACGACGCCAAGGAAGCTGAGCGCAACCAGGAGGATGACGAGAATTGGAGCGGCGGGATAGTGTACATCGAGGAAGAGCCTTGGCCCGATGACCTTTCGGCCACTTGGCCAAGCCATCAACCAGGTGTTTGAGTTTACTCTGCCTAGTTGTCCAGGTGTCCAAGTTTACAATGTCGTGGTATAGAATGTAATTCACAGACAATTTAGCATCCTCTTTTCATTTTTCTCAGGACATTATTAGACCAATGTTTAGAGGGCTGGCTGGACTGGTTTCCTCATAGCTAGGGCAGTCCAGTAAATGCGTCCCGGATAACTTTGTATTTTGGCTTGAATTTTGGAAGCTTTTAATATAGTTACACTCTTATTTAAAAAAAAAAAAAACTAGAATCTGCTAAAATTACTCTACCAAACTTATTTGATGATATGTCAATAGAATCATATTTTTAATAGTCCACAGTGAACATAAAATGAAACATTTAAATTAAGAAAAACATTTAAGAGTTTGATACTTAATTTAATGCATTGTAAAAAGAAGAATATATACACAACATTAGTTCATTACTAGCTAACTTTTCCACTTTTTGACAATAGAATCATATTTTTGATTGTACACGGTGAACATAAAATGAAACATTTAAATTAATACATAGTAGAAAAGTATTTAAGAGTATGATGTTTAATTTAATGTATTGTAAAAAGAAGAATACACAAAACATTAATTCATTACTAGTTAACTTTGTCACTTTTTTACAATAGAATCATATTTTTGACAGTATACATTGAACATAAA
The DNA here is from genome assembly GCA_000966675.3 of Picea glauca. Lineage (NCBI taxonomy): Eukaryota > Viridiplantae > Streptophyta > Pinopsida > Pinales > Pinaceae > Picea > Picea glauca. The sequence goes on from JZKD02S2150365.1 coordinate 282,557, forward strand.
ATGAAAAATTTAAATTAATACATAGTAGAAAAGTATTTAAGAGTTTGATACTTAATTTAATGCATTATAAAAAGGAGAATATACAAAACATTAGTTCATTACTAGTTAATTTAGTCACTTTTTGACAATAGAATCATATTTTTGATAGTACACAGTGAACATAAAATGAAACATTTAAATTAATACATAGAAAAAAATTATTTCAGAGTTTGATGCTTAATTTAATTCATTGTAAAAAGGAGAATATACAAAATATTAGTTCATTACTAGTTAACTTTGCCACTTTTTTTCCATCAACTTTGAGAAATCAAATATGAGACAATAATCAATATGAGACAATATATATATTATAATCAAAGTCTGAATAGTTACACTGTAAAATACATAAGTTGCACATCCATTTTAGGATGATAAAAAAAACTAAGACATTTAACTCCAAAATTTTAAACTCTAAGTCATCGCTTTAAGATAGATCACTTCATACATGAAATTCAAACCTGCAAAAAAAAACAAAATTAAAAAATTACAATTCAAACATGCGAAATAATACATAATTCAAAAATTGTGATTAAAACAAAATTGACATACATACCAAAAAAGTTAAGTGTCATCCTCCAACATACTCTTTCCCACAAAATATATTGTAAACATATTTCCCACCAAATATAATTTATATATATGTAAAAATAAAAAACATAATAAAAAAAACAAATAACACATATTAGCATATATACTGTAACTAAATATTTAATAAACAATAAGAAATAATAACATAACCAACGACAATTAAACAAATTTAAGATCCACTTACTCTCTAATTAAGAGTACGTGATTTAAACAATTTGTAAATCTTATCTGAAATTTTAAAAAAATTTAAAGAGAAAAATTATGTTCTTGGTAAAAAAAGAATGAATTGGAGTTAGATAATAATCTGAAAATAAATATAGAATTGTGTATGAATAAAGTTCACAAATCTCCATATTAAGTCATTCTTCCAATGAAATACTTATCTCCTTGTGGATAAAGTCTCAAATCTTTCAGGTGAAATTCTCCTTGTGGATAAGGTCCCAAATCCTTCTGGTGAAATTCTCCTTGTGGATAAGGTCCCAAATCCTTCAGGTGAAATTCTCATCCCAGGTGATGTTATTGTGTTCTTGATAAAACAAATTGTGAGTTAGAGTTAGATAATAATCTCAAAATAAATATAGAACTATGTATGAAGAAAATTCACAAATCTCCATATTAAGTCATTCTTCCAAAGAAATACTTATCTCCTTGTGGATAAAGTCCAAAATCCTTTAGGTGAAATTCTCATTGTGGATAAAATCTCAAATCCTTTAGAAATTTTCATCTGAGGTGATGTTATTTGATCATATTTACATAGCAATAAAATACTAATCTCCTCAGCAGTTAAATACTTCTCTCTTCTTCTTCTGCAGTGGTCATATAATCAAATTCCATGATTCTCTTTCAAACTAAAGGACTCATAAATATTCATATTAAGTCATTATTCCAAAAAACTACTTATTATCTAAAAACATTCGCAAATGTCCATTTTAAAAACCATTCTTCCAAAAAATACTTATCTCTTCTTTCTTCGGTGGAATAGATGTCCTCATATAATCTTGCATGTACATGAAGAAAACACAAATCTGCACATGTATATTAAGTCATTATTCAAAAACCATTTAAATTGGATGTATTCATCTTAGATATAATGAAATGTTCTTTGAAATTATGTGAACTAGCTCACATATACAATATGTGTAAGCTTATTTGTAAATCTAATTGAATGTTGGTTTTTGTGATTAGTAACCAATTTATTCAAGAGTTTGAAAATACCCTGGCAAGAAGGAATTCACTTCGTTGTATGTATAAAACACAATTTTTTCCATACTACGCCCTTCTTGGACAAGAAAGAAAAGAATGCAATCGAGAAAAATTTAGAAACTTTCTTTTTTCTGATGTGGGATAGAGTCTGTTCTCAAATATTCAAATGTTCAAGTTCAAAATTAGGTGTTCATCATGATCCAACCTTAAATAAGTTTGAATGTACACCATCTAAGACAATGATAAACTTACCTAGGGGTTCTATATATTTAAAAATAATTGATCAAAGCATTGAATAGGAAAGGTTAAACAAAAAATTTGATAAAAGTCAAGAATGTATACATTTATGAATCATCCTGAATGGACACATACTTCCCTAATATGGGTTCTTCATCTTCTTCCTCAATCCCAATATCCCTCCCAAGTGCACTCTTAGGTACTCTCTTCTCCACATTAGCCTATATAACACGTTTCAAATTTGAAAATTTTTAAAATTATATTTAAATGATTATAACACATTAAATTTGAATTATTTTAAGACATTAAATGATACCTGTGAATTCCCATCCTCTTCAAAATCTCCCAATGATAATTAAGACAAGCCTACCCAAGTAGTAGGAGATGGAATAGGGATCTGTGAACAACACAACTAAGAACTAAATCTAGGATTCAATGTATTCACAATTATACAAAATTATAAATGTTATTGATCTCTTATTCAAAAGAGTGGAGATTGAACAACTATTAGAAAACACATGCTTGATTCAACCCATCCAAATTTAAACTTGTTGAATTAAGTCCCCTACCTACTGGAGATTCATTTAACATATCTCCAAACTACAATTAATGGCAAGAAGAAATCGATTATTTCTATAGATATAATGATATGTAAATGTAGAACTAGAAGTAAATTATCATAAAATGCATAAAAAATTTCCTAAATAGAACACATACCAATCTGCGGTTCAGGTCATCATTCTGAATGACCTTATTCCAACCATCTCGGAAAAATTTTGCATACTCCAAAACATCTTCTGCTAACATTGTATCTAACTCTACATCTATTTTATAAACAAATGTGGCCCAGTAATTGACTTCCTCTCGCTGACGGTTCATGCCAACATCAACACCCTAAAAAATAGCTTCCAAATTTTCCTCGATTGCATTCCTGGCCTCTTTGTCAACCTCTGATGTATCCTGCAACTCTGAAAGTGAAGAAAATTTCCTTGTTGGGAGAGGTACTAAAGGTTGTGGAGGCCCCAACAATTTCACACTTCGATATGCCCCTTTGTGATCATATGTATGTCCTTTATCAGTCCCATAATATTTGGACAGTAGACTAGTATAATTAGGGTGCATGTGCAAGAAAAACTCTGCAAAAAAATGTCTTGCAAAATAGTGTGGAACCTCATCGTTGCACGACAATTTCTCATATGCCACAAAAAATGTGTTATACAGATGTCCTGGAAAGTTAGGGTGATTAAAATATTGCACCTTCAACATCTTTCGCTTTGGGCCCTCTTTGAAATTGAACATGAAAATGATGTCTTCTTTTGAAACTCTATTTTTTACTGCCTCCCATTTATTAGGACCCATCACCTCTGACTTTCGCCGCCTCATTAGATTGACAAAACTATTAGTGGTTGGCCCCATCTTCTGATATGCATCCATAAAGTTTTCCAGTCAATGAAAAACAATTTGAAATATTTTTTTTCTCTCCTGAGGGAGTTCCAAGACCACCAAATCATTTTCCAACCTCTTTTTGACATCTGAGCATCGCTCAAGCATGATTGCTTCAGTATTCCTTTCCCAGGGAGGTTCATCACCAACATCTGAAGGATAGGTGGACGCAGGTATGTAATATTTTGTTTCTTGATAATGAGGCCTCCTAAATCCACCTTCACTCTTTGCACTGACATTTGAATAGTCGTGAAAACCACTCTCTCTTTCATTGTCATCCCTTTCTCTAAATTGATTGTCTACAAACATGACGCAACTGCACTCCTCGAAGCATGTCCGCTCACACAGGATCTTCTTCTCCTCTTCGGCCCAAAGAACTCTAAGGTCCTTCTATTTCCCTATCGGAAAATCTACACCCACAGATTCTCTTCTCTGCGCGACTTCCCTTTGTTCACTTATCGGGAAATTGGAACTCGCAACTTTGCAAGTTCTCAGTTGATCACTGGGTTCTCAAATCCCTGAGACCCGATGACTTAGTCAACATTGACCTCACCCTTCTCCTATTGTGACTTATCCTATTGTGCTTTTGCTACTCGCTATATTAAGTACTCGGTTCTCCGACTCCCGAGTCTCGATGTGATGAAACTCCGACACACATGCGAGTTGACTCTTCAACGACCCCTTATCTCTCGGGACTTCAGAATTCGTGGGATCGCAAATCCTACCACAAAATACTCGGGAATTCTTGCGGCCTATACTCCACTACCACCAGCTGTGGCCCACACTCCTTTATGATTGGGAAATCGCGTATCGCGATTTTCGTTGCACTTGTTCTCTGAACCTTCTAAGTACCAAAACCCGATATGGATAACACCTATCTTCCACCTTGGCTCTGGCGGTCCCACAACGTTTACGTCACCGTCAGGATATTGTGGATCTAGACCCCCAGTGACGAGGTTTCTTTGTTTTCGAAACCTTGATTTCCCGATCCCCGACCTTCTGGGATCTCCTGACACGCGTCGCACAAAATGGATGGTCCTGATCCTATCAGGATATCACAGATTGTGATTCCTGATGTCATGGTTTCTACACTCTCGGAATTTCCAATGACTTCAATATCCCCATGTCTTGTCTAGGATTTCTCTTCTGTTCACTAGGGTTTAACCCTTGCGTAACTCCCGCCGAATCTGACCGCTGTCAGTGATTCAGATCCAAATCTGATGGCTTAGATCAATTCTCTTATGTCCGCTCCTCCTAGGCGCCCTTGGACGTAGAATTTCAACGATCCAGAATCTAATAGCCCATCCGACGACAGTTGTGCTCTCACCTGAGCCTCCTTCACACTTTTCTTCCCAGGCTTGGAATAATTTCCTGTTCTCGAAGGCTTCAACCGTTGCGCTCTTTTCTCTACGAGATCTACAACCTTGAGCCTTGTTGTGTGTACATAAACGCTGCCCTTCCTAAGATTTTATCTCCTTCTGAATCCTTGAAGGATTCTTCCAACTTCTTCACTCCTTGCAAAGCCTTCAGATGCACTCGCTGGTGCTATCCAACCTGAGCTTCTCAAAAACACTCAGACCCCTTGGGGGATTTTTGCCTTCCTTCTCCTACAGATGAAGAAATAAAACGGATGCCCTCCTGGCCGCCCTTCTTCTCAAGCTACTACTTGTGGAGCCTGTCTACACATTAACTCAGATACCCACCTGGAAGAGTCTTTCTCTCATAACTTCTAGCAGTTCTATCTTCTTTAGTGCACTCCTTGCACTTTCTCGATGCCCACCTAGCAGATCCCTACAGAACTCCTCAGAGATTTTGTCTTCTAAACTCACAGCAGAGTTCCTTCTTCCAACACCTCATGCTTACGCTCAATGCCCACCTGGCAGAGCTCCACAGAACTTACAACAAAGTTCTATCTACAACTATGTTCTAGCAACACAACCTGCCTCTTGAGGTGTTCAGTAACCTCAAAGGTCTTCCTCCTCTTGAGTTGTTGATCTCAGTTCCTGTGCCTCATCACATCTTTTCCTGACTCCGCAAAGTTCAGAAGTGCATCCTCTGTGCACTGGTATTCAGAGTCCGCAGCACTCAGTCACGCCCTCCTGGCATGAAACCTCAAAGACCTTCAACCCCAAAATCAAACAAACTCCCTGTAATGGCATGATAACAACACACAAATATAGCATGTAATGAACACCCACAGACATGCATATAAGAAAGAACATATGCATGAAAACCTGCTGCTGTTTATATTAAGAATGGCAAATGCTTATATTTTACAAAGGTGTTCTCGAGCTCTCTCTGGCTCTTCTCTACTCTACCATTATAACAAATCCACTCTCTCAAAATGAGATCTTAAAATTTCTTTTACCTGAGGGGCTCAATCGAGCCTTCCCTCCAGGATTTACCTACCCTAATAAATTACAATAAATTGGTTGTCTAGTCCAGCGTATGGATTTAGATCTCAGCCGATCTGCATTAAATCCGATCTACCTAACGCCTGCTCAAAGGCACGGCTTCTATGGCTCACCAGCCTAAACATTTAAATTACATTCATAACAAATATTAAATGAGGCTAAACCTCCCTTTTTAGCATTTGAATGCATGTGCGCTGACGTGGCTGGTTGGCTGGCTGATGTGGAGAGATGCTCCTGCATCTTACTCCTTAGCTGCAAAATCATGAGCTCTTGCTCATGTGCTTCCCTTCTAAGTGGTTGGAAATCCTCCTGGATCCCAAATAAGTCTTTGGAGCTTCTCATCTGCTCCACCCTGCTGCTGCTATTGCTTCTGTTGCTTTGTTTCTTCTTCTCTGCCCAGCCTCTCCTCGCTAGCAGTTCTTGTTGATCGGATCATCAGCTCCATGATCTCCTTGATCACTTCGTCCAGTTCCTCCCATGGCTGGTCTTGGTTTTGTAGTCTCCTCCTGGGCAAATGGTAGGAATACTCCAATTCCCCCAATCATCAGAAGATCATCCTGACCTTCCTCCCCTTCTGTCAGCTGCACCTGCTGATCTAAATCCACTTCCGAATTTATGAGACCATCAGACAGTCTCATTTGCTCTATCATATCCTTTGGATTCTTCCAACTCACTTTTGAGTTTATGAGACCCATAGATAGTCTCATCTACTCATCCCTACCCACCTGGAAATATGGGATGCTTCCTCTGCCCTCCTGGTAGACTATGAGATCAACCAATCCCATCTTCATCAACAACCCCTTCTGAATTGAACTCTCCTCTGAGTCCATGAGACTTTCAGATAGTCTCAAATGCTCATATCTGTCCACCTAGCAATGTGAGATGCTCTCACTTCCCTCCTGGTAGTCTTCGAGATCCCACAGTGATCTCTGATCATTGCCCAGCTGGCAATGCAAATTTTCCTGGCTGTCCTCATTATAGTCCGTGAGATCTTCAGTTGATCTCAACTTGTTGCCCTCTTGGAAATATGGAATTTCTTCTTCTCTTCCCTCCTGGCAGTCTTTGAGATCATCGCCCAATCTCATTTCAGATTCCAAATCATTGAGACTTTCCCCAGTCTCTGGTTCACATATCTGAACCAATTCCTCCTCTTCTATGGGCCTGAGGTTTTCATCATACCTCAGTGATCTCCTTAACAGCCTCTACTGTCCTTTGACCCTTAGCTCCCTGACTGGCCATTTCACCTTTGGCCTCTTCATGGGCCATTCATACACCCATCTCGTCTTCCTATCCTGCCACATCTTCAATTTGAGCTCCTCCATCTCTCGCTTTATGTCATCAAGCTCTTTATCCATTTCTTCTACACTCATCAGCTCTGGGTTCTTCTTTTCAGCATGCTTATGGCCTTCAGTAGCCATCTTGTTGTGTCTATCTGCCTCCCTAGTAGACTTTCTGCTATCACTCCGCACCAAGAATGTCTCCAACTTCATCTTACAGTCCTGCTGACTGTTTCCTTGATTGTTGCCTACCTTCAAACAAGTCCTTACAGAGTCCTCCAGTGCTCTGTCTTCTTCCACCTCCTCTCCTCTGCTTGAAATATACAAATAGAGTCCTGCTCTGATACCAAACCTGACGCAACCGCACTCTTCGGAGAATGTCCGCTCACACAAGATCTTCTTCTTCTCTTCGGCCCGAAGAAATCTAAGGTCCTTCTATTTCCCTATCGGGAAATCTACACCCACAGATTCTCTTCTCTGTGCGACTTCCCTTTGTTCACTTATCGGGAAATCAAAAATCACAACTTCGCAAGTTCTCGGTTGATCGTTGGGTTATTGAATCCCTAAGATCTGATGACTCAGTCAACGCTGACCTTGCCCTTCTCCTATCGTGACTTATCCTATCACTCTTTCGCTACTCACTATATTAAGTACTCGGTTCTCTGACTCCCGAGTCCCGATGTGAGGAAACTCCGACGCACGTGCGAGTTGACTCTTCAACGACCCCTTATCTCTCAGGACTTCGGATTTCACGGGATTGCGAATTCTATCACCAAATACTCGGGACTTCTCGCGGCGATATCCCGATGAATTCGTGCCACCTGTACTCCACTACCACCAGTTGTGGCCCACACTCCTTTATGATCGGGAAATCACGTATCGCGATATCGCGATTTTCGTTGCACTTGTTCTCAGAACCTTCTAAGTCTCGAAACCCGATATGGATAACACCTGTCTTCCACCCTGGCTCTGGCGGTCCCACAACGTTTACGTCACCATCATGATATCACGGATCTAGACCCCCAGCGACGAGGTTTCTTTGTTTTCAAAACCTCGATTTCCTGATCCCCGACTTCCTGGGATCTCCTAACATGCATCGCACAAAATGGACGGTCCTGATCCTATCAGGATATCGCAGATCACGATTCCTGATGTCGTGGTTTCTACACTCTCAGAATTTTCAATGACTTCAATATCCCGATGGCTTTTCCGAGATTTCTCTTCTGCGCACTAGGGTTTAACCCCTGCGTAACTCCCGCCGAATCTGACAGTTGTAGGTGATTCAGATCCAAATCTGATGGCTTAGATCAATTATCTTGTGCACGCTCCTCCTAGGCACCCCTGGTTGTAGAATTTCAATGGTCCAGAATCTATCGGCCCATCCAATGACAGCTGTGCTCTCACCTGAGCCTCCTTCGCACTTTTCTTCCCAGGCTTGGAAGAATTTCCTGTTCTTGAAGGCTTCGACCCTTGCGCTCTTTTCTCTGCAAGATCTACAACCTTGAGCCTCACCATGTGTACATAAACGCTGCCCTTCCTGAGCTTTTATCTCCTTCTGAATCCTTGAAGGATTCTTCCAACTTCTGCACTCCTTGCAAAGCCTTCAAATGCACTCACTCGTGCTATCCAACCTGAGCTTCTCACAAACACTCAGACCCCTTGGGGGATTTTTGCCTTCCTTCTCCTACAGATGAAGAAATAAAATTGATGCCCTCCTGGCCATCCTTCCGCTCAAGCTACTGCTCACGGAGCCTATCTGCACATTAACTCGAATACCCACCTGGCAGAGTCTTCCTCTCAGAACTTCCAGCAATTCTATATTCTTTCATGCACTCCTTGCACTTGCTCGATGCCCACCTAGCAGAGCCCTACATAACTCCTCAGAGATTTTGTCTTCTGAACTCACAGCATAGTTCCTTCTTCCAGCACCTCATGCTTACGCTCAATTCCCACCTAGCAGAGATCCACATAACTTACAGCAAAGTTCTATCTGCAACTGTGTTCCAGTGACACAGCCTGCCTCCTGAGGTGTTCAGTAACCTGAAAGGTCTTCCTCCTCTTGAGTTGTTGATCTCAGTTCTTGTGCCTCAGCACATCTTTGCCTGACTCCACAGAGTTCAGAAGTGCATCCTTTGTGCACTGGTATTCAGAGTCCGCAACACTCTGTCACACCCTCCTGGCATGAAACCTCAAAGACCTTCAACCCCAAAATCAAACAAACTCCCTGTAATGGCATGATAACAAAACACAAATATAGCATGTAATGAACACCCATAGACATGCATATAAGACAGAACATATGCAAGAAAAACTGTTGCTGTTTATATTAAAAATGACAAATGCATGTATTTTACAAAGGTGTTCTCGAGCTCTCTCTGACTCTTCTCTACTCTACCATTACAACAACTCCACTCTCTCAAAATGATATCTGAAAATCTCTTTTACCTGAGGGGCTCAATCGAGCCTTCCCTCCAGGATTTACCTACCCTAATAAATTACAATAAATTGGCTGTCTAGTCCAGCGTATGGATCTAGATCTCAGCCAATCTGCATTAAATCCGATCTACCTAACACCTGCTCAAAGGCACAGCTTCTATGGATCACCATCCTAAACATTTAAATTACATTCATAACAAATATTAAATGAGGCTACGCCTCCCTTTTTAGCATTTAAATGCATGCACGTTGACATGGTTGGTTGGCTGGCTGATGTGGAGAGATGCTCTTGCATCATAACACATTTGAAAGTAACTTCAATATTTAACCTCACATAAATTTAAATACAAAAAAATACAACAAAAACAAACAAAATCAAAGAAAATGACCAGAAATATTCTCTTGTCCAGATGTATTCCCTACATTCTCAGGTGTAGGAGTATCAATGTGTAACCTATATAGGAAGGTTGCATCCATAGCACTTTCTTGAGTAGGTTCTGCAGTTGATCTATTCACAGAATCATTTGAAAATATCCTTTGACGAGATTGTTGTTGCTCACTCGGAGTCTCAGTCGAAGAAGGAGTTCTTGTTCTTCCTTCTTGGGATAACCTAGAGAGTTTGCAATAAATTCTTGGAGAATCTTGTGTCGACATCTCTCCTCAATATCTATCCACAATGTAGAGTTTATCAATAAAAATGGAGACATGTACCCAAGTTCAAGCAATTAAAAATGCAAAGATAAATCGAAGTTTTAATCAATCAAGCCATAGAGGTACTCGCTCATTAGAAGGCGCAAAGACTAGACATTCAACCATGAATCAATCAACTCAAATATAAGTAAGGGGTCCATAGACAACATGGAAAATTCTTATCCTTCACTCATCATCCATGCAAAGAAAAGCAGGGCATTTGAATGTATAGGTCTTTAAACTTAGAAGCGACGATCATCGATTCGGCTCCTAGCCGACTGCTGAGGCATGGACTAATTTCTAAAGGGATAAGTGACAGAATATAAAACCACAATATTTTCATAATAATCAATAAAACCCGCACATAGAAGTCATTGAAATCAGAAGTTGGATTCGCCAAGGGATTGTCATTCAACTCAGGCATTTATCATTCACAATGCACATCAAAGAAGAAGATGCAAAGACTAAACATTCATCCATGAATCAATCAACTAAAAGATAAGTAGGGAAAATTCTTATCCTTCACTCATCATCCATGCACAGAAAAAAAGAGTATTTGAATCTATAAATCTTTAAACACCGAAGTGACAACTGTCGATTCGGCTCCTAGCCGACTGCTCAGGAAAGGACTGATGACTAAAAGGATAAGGGGCAGAAGATAAAACAATAATATTTTCATAATAATCAATAAAACCCACACAAATAATTCATTGAAATCAAAAGTTGGGTTCGCCAAGGAAAATCAATTCAAAAATCCAACAAGCAAGTGAATTCATTACAAGTTCCCTATGGTTAGATCCACTAAAAAAATGCATTAGAACATTTCTTTAAGATTCCTTAAAAATTCCCTATGGTTGTATCCACAAAGACCACATATAATGTAATGCATTCAAATCCCCAAAACAAAGAGTTTAATCATCATAACCTCACAAACCCATGTTTTAATCACAATGAGGTGAAGGTCTTGCATGAACATGGATTATATGCCATTGATTTAAGCTTCCCATTAGCATTGTTTAAATGTCATTGAGTTTTTATACTAATTTCTTTATTGTCATGTTACTTGGGATGGGTTTGAGGGTTGTTCGTATTCCTAATATAAATTAAGATGAGGTGGAGCAAATGTAATATTTGTGATAATGTTATATCATATAACATATGAACTATGCAAATGCTATATTATATATTTAGATCACTTGAGAGATTTAAGGACAAATTGTTGGATAGTTGTGGATATAGTTGAACTAAATACATAACTGTGAAATATTTTATGGTCACCTAAAGTTACATAAAGGAACCTAATTTTACTATAAACTAAGGGATTTCCACTAAATAATTTATACCTAATTGTTACATAAAGGAACCATATTTCCACTAAGGGATTTCTTAACTATAAACTCCCTAACTCCCTTGCTTGATATGGTTTTGAGTTTATTTGTTGTTGACTATTAAACCTAACATCATATCCCTCCATGTCCAAAGTTTCACAAACAACAACGACATGACACACCAAAGTAATATGTGAATAACAAATAAAGTAGTTTTAAGTCCTCTTCAATTTTCAAGAATTATTTCTCCTCCCAATTAGCCAACCCACACTCTTTCTTTTCTTCCACTTTTATCACCTTCCTGCTTCATAAGCATCCTTGGAAAAAGGGTAGTTATCCCTTTCTATCCCATATGGCTAGCACCATTATCGTAGGGAGGTAAAATATAATAAAAAATTAATGGAAGTTGACACCTACATATGCTAACCCTTTAGGATACATGCCAATAAAAACTTAGAGGAAGTTTCTTCATATAAATGTATTGGAGTTTACCTTAGTCACAAGTTTAATTGAAATTATAGCATTGAGAAGAGGATTACTAAAGGATAGATGTAATGTACCTCAAATTCACCATAAAAAAAAAAATAATATTTCTATTTCTATGACATAATTCAATTTCATTTAAGCTTAGAATTTACGAGAAGGTAAGATTCATTTCTATCCATAATGTCATTGTTACACCAGTCTATTTTTACTTTGAACATAAAATCTTATGTGGGAACATTCTTTCCATAATTCTATCACTTCCCTTGACTCTCAATCTACTCCAACATACTTATGTATATCGGCAATGTCTAAACTCAGGTCGAAGGAACTTTTGATGTTTAGAGAGATGAAGTTCAGAAGGGATAACACCTTTGAAGTATTCAAAGGGAGGCAGAGATCGAAATCGTCTCGTAGAGGTCAAGTTCATGTAGAAGAATGCCAATTCACTTTGGCTAGAGATCCTTGAGCAGAGAATTTGAATGGTGAAATTTCTTCGTGGGGAAGCATCGAAATCCCGTGGACCGTTGGATCTCGTAGATCTGTGAGGAGGTTATGACTGAGAATATTTTAGCGTTCAAAAGCTCAGGAGGATCGGTGACCGTTGGATGAGAAGCAACAAAATCCGTTGATCTTACGCTTGAATTTCATCATTTCAGAGTTTGGTGTTTGGGGCAACAAGGGATTTTTGAGTCGATGTATCACGAACTTTCGGTTTGCGAAATCTTGAACCCAAAAACCCCAAAATGATGGGCCCACAGTCCTTTCACATTTCATGATTCGACACTCCTTGTTTCATTTAATCCATGCATCAAGTATTCAAAAACCCTGAAGTCTCGAACCCCAAAATCCAAAAATGTGGGACCCATATTTCTTTCGCATTTTGTGATTCGACACTTCTTGTTTCATTTAGTTTATGCATCAGGTATTCGAAAACCCCAAAGACCCGAACCCCGAAATCCTGAAATGTGGGACCCACAGTCCTTTCGCATTTTGCGATTCGACACTTTTTACTTTTGTGTTCAACATTTGTAATCGCCGAAACCTGATTGACTTCGGATTTTCACACCATTTTATTCTCTAAGGTTTAAACAGTTAAACAAAATTTTTCGGTAGAGGTTATGAATAGATGCCTCTGACCCCTTATGCTTGTGGAGCTCTTCATCCTTTCATTTCCATGAAGTTCATCTATGTCCAGTTAGGCTATTCTTTTCCTTATTTCATTTCCAAAAAAAGCATTTATGATTAATTAGACTATTTGTCTTCCATTATGTTTCGCTCCTGTTGAATATACCTATATCAGGCATTTAAAATGAGTCATGTAATTTGTATGATTATATATACAACTATATATTTATATATATCCGCACACATAGCTATTTCCCATTGTGTAATCATTCCAACAGTACTTTAATTCGATAGACCAAATCGCCCAAAATTAAGAGATAATCCATAGGGAGATGCCTGTACACATAGGTATTTAAAAGTATTAAACCCCATAGTTACTTCTGGGGTAGCATCTTCACAAATCTTATATCAAAAAGATAAAATAACTGGCTATACATAGACAATCCTACCTAGATTTCAGAGTTAAATCTACTCCTGCAGGTGGATCTGTTCTTTCAAGTTCATATGTAGATAGTTTTCTCTAGCATTTTGTTTCAGAAGGAATCCATTCCCAGGATTTAGTCTTTGATCATAAATTTCTCATAACGAACAGATGTCATTCATGCCTAAAATCAGATACACGAATCATTCAAACAAGGACTAAGCATATTTTAAAATAAGATAAAATTCAAAGTTGATGTTCCGACATTTGGGACTTACCTCTTACAAAGCATGGAGTTCCTTTTCTTTACTAAACCCCAAAATCTTGAAATCCTGAACCCCGAAATGTTGGGGCCACAATCCTTTCACATTTCACGAATTTGACACTTCTTAATTCCTTTTGTTTGTACATCAGGGTCGCGAACCCCGAAATTCCGAACTCCGAAACCCTTAAATGTTGGGCGCATGATTTTCTTACCAAAGTATAAATACCCTATGTAAAGATTTCAGGTTCAATTCCTTTTACAAAAGGTAAGATCTGTATATTGGGGTTTCGAAATACTGGTATTTACCCTATGACTGCCTCCGTGGTAATAATCCTAGTTTGCGAATGAACTATTCTAGAATTTAACCATAAAATTTACTTCCGATTATCCTAACAATTGGAAGACAGAATTTTAGTATTCATCCGAGATTAACTCAAACGTAAAACATTATTCAATATTAAATTCATAAGGAATTCTATCAATTTCTCTTTATACTTCATACATTGAACAGATTTCGCCCAGGCTATTGTATCCATACCAAATTAAATAGATGCATTACAACTGTACCCAAATAATTTAAGAGATGGAACATAATTTCAATTCAGATTTAACGCATACACTGCATCATATATATATGATCATTCAACCAGAACAAATGGAAATATTTTAGTTCATATTTAACACACACATTGCATTATATATAAAGTCATTTAGACAGAGAAGGAGTAGAGAAACATATCTGAACCAGCTTATGGGAAAACAAAGGGAACAACCACGTTCCTCCCAACCATAGAATAGGGCATCCAAAACAACTTGCCCGATTCACCCCCTAGCCTGACCATGAATCCATGAGGGAGAACTTAGAAACTCCACCTCGATAATGTCCTGCAATTCCAACAGTTATCCTCTTGCCTCACACTTACTCAACAATGCTCATAACAGCAAGGAAAATATGTTTCAACAGACTCATATTGCCTCACACTCAATCCTTAGTGTTCATAACAGCAAGAGAGCTAAAAAATATTTCCCAGCATACTTGGCAGCGTCCTGCCTGCTTGGATATTCTATTTATCAATTTTTCCCAGGTCTTTTTCCCTCCCTTGGGGATTTTTGTAGCTTTCTAAATCCCTTATTTTTAGGGGCTTCCAATGGCCAAATATCTGATTTTCCACTTGTAATAACCAGGCCAGAGGTAGTTCCAACATGTTCCCCCACTCATGGAGTCATGGTCAGCTGATTTTAACATGGCCGTTCCATTTGTCGTCCCGCAATTAATATAAATACTCTGTTTTTATACAAGTGTCACAGTCAAATAGTTAGTTGAGTCCAATCATAACTCTACCCAACAGTAACAATAATTAATCACAATTATCAAATTCAAAATTCGGAATTACCATAAATGGCAAAAATTTTCCAAATTCGAATTTACTAAAAAATGGAAATAAATTTCCAGCAAATTTAAATTCCAAAAATATTTTATTTTTGTGGATATTACATCCTTTCCCCCTTTAGTAAAACACTGTCCTCAGTGTTCTCTCCTTTCCTGGAACAGGATTGGATGACATTTCCGCAAATCTCCCTCCAACTCCCAAGTGGCCTCCTCGAGACTAAAGTGCCTCCATTGCACCTTTACTTGAGCAACGACTTTGTTCCGAAGTGTTATTTCTCTCCAGTCCAGAATGCACAGGGGTTCCACCTGCAAATCGCCTTTGGGTTCCACCTACACCAAGTTCCAATCAATCCTATGAGTAGGGTCATGAATATACTTTTTCAACAAAGAGAGATGAAATACATTATGAATTATTACATTAGCTGGAAGTGCAAATTGATATGCTATGGGTCCAATTAGAGCGAGTATCTCGAAGGGCCCACAAAACCTGGGTGCCATCTTAGCACAGTTCCCTAACTTCAATGAGCTTTTTGGGGCTTTGACCTTCAAGTAAACATGGTCTCCCACTTTGAATTTCAAGTGTCTTCTTTTCTGATCTGCATAGCTCTTTTATCTGTCCTGTGCTTCTTTCAAGTTCTGTTGTACTTCGCTTACCATGTTCTCCATTTCTTGGAGCATCTCTGGTCCAACCATGAGTCTGTCAGCCAAGTTATCCTAGATAATCAAAGTCATACACTTTTTGTCGTACAGTATTTTGAAAGGGCTCAACTTAGCCGAAGTTTGGTACCCATTGTTATATGTAAATTCTACCAAGTGTAGGTAGTCTTCCCACCTGTTTGGTTTTGTTCTTACACACATGCGGAGAATTTCCTCTATGATTTGGTTTGTCCTTTTGGTTTTTCCATCCATTTGTGGATGATAACTCATACTAAAATTCAACTTCGTATTTATCCCTACAAACAATTCCTTCCAAAAAGCAGATGTGAATTTTACGTCTCTATCTGAAATCACCTTTTTAGGAATAACATGCAGTCTAAAAATTTCTTTCGTGAATATTTCAGCAATGTTTATAGCTTTAGAAGTAGACTTTACTAGAATAAAGTATGCAGACTTACTGCATTTATTGATTACAACCATGACAAAATTCATTATGTTTCTGAGTTTAGGTAAACCTGTTATAAAGTCTAGCGATATGGTCTCCCATTTCCATTTTGGTATTGGTAATGGCTGTAGTAGGTCGGCTTGATGCTGGTGCTTGGCCTTAACCCGCTGAAAATCTTGCCACCTAGCCAAGTGTTCTGCTATTTTTCCCTTCATGTTAGGCCAACAAAATAGTTTTTCTAAGTGTTGTTATTGTTTTCTGGTAACCTGGATGGCCCTAATATAGTTTTCTTATGCACTTTGTCTAAAATAGTTAATTTTAGCTCTGTTGAATTTGGTATGTAAAGTCTGTTTTTTAATTCTTGATAGTCCCTTCATGTTGAAGCTTATATCTGGTTTAACTGAGTTTGTGGTACTAGTTTGAAATTATACCATCACCTTAGTGTAATTTCCATCGTTAATACTTGTTGTCCTCATTTTTTGTTCCAGATCGCTTTTTTCCCTACCTATATTTATCTCAAATAACCCATGGACTCTTCTTCTTAAAGCGTATGCTACTTTATTTTTCCTTAATCTTGTTATGTATGACCTTGAAGTCAAATTCGCTCAAGAAGGCTAGCCACCTTGCTTGCCTTGCATTAAGATCTAGTTGGGTAAATAGATATTTCACCCCGCTATTATCCGTCAGTAGTAAGAATTTTCTGCGCATTATGTAGTGTCACCTCATTTAAGGCGTGTATTTCCGCTACCAATTCTAAGTCATGAGTGACATAATTTAGCTCGTGTTCTTTTAATTTCTAGAACTCATAACAAATAACGTGTCCTTCCTGAGTTAGGACACCACCTAGTCCTTCTTTACTTGCATCAACACATACGGTGAAGTCTTTATCTGGGTCTGCTACCTTCAATATGGGTCCAATTGTCAATAATCCCTTTAGTTTGTTAAAATTGTCTTAACACTTATCTGACCAGTTAAACTTGGTTCCTTTCTTTTGTAATGACGTGATAGGGTAGACTATTTTGGAAAACCATTCTATAAACCTGCGGTAATACCCGGTGATTCCCATGAATGATAGGATATCCACTACATCCTTAGGTACTGGCCATTCCATAATGGTTTTTGTCTTCTACAGGTCTACAATGATGCCTTCTGCTAAAATTACATGTCCCAGATATTGTATTTCTTTTTGATAGAAGTCACCCTTCTCAAATTTGGTGTATAGTTTGTGTTTCCTTAACGTTTGCAGAACTATTCTTAAGTGTTCATCATGTTCCTCCTCCGTTTTAGAGTATACCAGCATATCGTTGATAAATACTACTATGAACTTGTCTAAGTAGTGACTGAAAATGATGTTCATAAAGCACATAAATGTGACTGGTGCATTAGTGAGTCGAAAAGGTATGACTACAAACTTGTAGTGTCTGTATCTTGTTCAAAAAGTTGTTTTGTTTACGTCCTCGTCCTTTATCCTAACTTGATGATAACTGGATCGTAAATCCAATTTTCAAAAGATCTTGGACCCACCAACTTGATCGAACAAATCATTTATCCTTGGTAAAGGGTGTTTGTTCTTAATGGTCATTTTTTTCAGTTGTCTATAATTGATACATAGTCTTAGAGTATCATCTTTCCTTTTCATAAAGAGGATTGGTGCTCCCCTTGGTGAGACACTCGGTCTGATGTACTCTTTGTCCAACAATTCCTGTAATTGTATTTTTAATTCTAACAGTTCTGGTAGACTCACCCAGTAGGGTGCTTTTGAGATAGGGGCTAATCCAGGTGGTAAGTCTATGGAGAAATCTATTTCCCTTCTAGGAGGTAATGCTGGTATCTCATCCACAAACATGTTTCTGAATTCACGTAGGACAACAAAGTATTCTAACTTGGGATTATCCCTTTTTCTAATAGATTCGTCACTTGGATGGTGTAACTTGACATCCCTTTCTAATACACTTCTTGAGTTGCATCACTGAAAATTTTCTATCTGATACAGGTTTTGGCATGCCTTGAGCTGTTCTAACAGTGCCAAACTTATCTTTATAGCTAAGTAGCTTTGTATAATAGTCTCTTCACGGGGAATTCCTTTAGCATGTAGCTTCCATATTGCACATCCATCACTATCTGTGATGACCTCAAGATCGAATTAGCTTCAACTTGTTAATAATCATTCTTTAAGGGACATAGACATACACTTTTGACATGCATTCCATATTATGCATCCACACATGTTCTAGGTCTCTGCTAACTTACATCCACAATGTACTTAGATATACTCATAATTCATAAGCTTGTGTGTAGTTTCCATAGGTATATTTTATAGCCTACATACATCTTTATCTTAAAATCAGTCAACTCACAATTGGTTTCAATCATTCTCATGTGATCCTCAAAGGCATAAACATTTTCCTCTTATCATGACAATAGAGCATCCTTGCTCATTTACTCTTTCATCTAATTATATTCATATTTCCCGAGGAAATGGAATACATTCCCCTCAGGCTATTGTTTGGAACAGAACTTTCATGACTCCCCAGAATGGAGTTAGCTATGCATCCATAGTATTCATTTAATCTTGGCAAGCGTAGTTATTGCCTCACGTTTCACTCATCAGGGAATCATATCGGGCCTTTAGTATACTTATACTTTTACATCATACATGTGCATCACTTACACATTTAATAGCATTCATACCTAACTGGTATTAGTATCAGGCTTCATATCAAGAAGCTTCATAATGCATTAAATCCATGCACTCAACCATACACACACAACTTAGTCTTCATCATGCTAGTTTAGTTTGATCCTTAGTGTTCTTTTAGTTAGAAATTAAAGTCACTTACATGAATAATCTTGTTTTCATAACTCATACTGATGTTTCCTTCTCTTATGAAAATAACCAACCAGGGTCACTTTCCTTTTTATACTATAGCAGGTGGTAAGAAAACATTATTGCCTCAACCTCCTTGGAACATTACCCAACTTATAAATACACTATGGGCAATTCTAACCATGCCCAAGGTAACAGAGTCAACCAAACTAACTTCTAATTATGTCTATAAAGCTACCATCCACCCCTGGATGTCAATCTGTCCCATTGGGATTCTAGAAGTTCCCCATCACTCCCTTTACCACATTCAAGATAAACATTTAGTAAATCATTTTATCTTAGCTTTAACAATAATGTCTAATACTATTTGGTCAACTTACCAAGTAACCTAGTTCATAAATCTAGAGTATTTTTAGGTCAAGATTGGTCTTGACCATTATATCTAGAGTTTTTCCTTATGTTCAGCACAGTCAGGAACAGAGGCTATCATCCTCCTCCCACAAGAAATCTGGTAGATTAGTTTTCCTATCCACCAAGCAAGAGAGGATGCTGTGATTTCTCACTCAATCACTCTATAATGCAATCAACTATGTTTATCAACTTGCTTAGAAAAACCCTGTCTAGGAATTCCTATACCCAGAAATAAAATTTGTTTCTATGTCCACTTGAGACCCGAGAGCGGTGCATGCTCTCCCTTTTCACAGAATGGTCACCATAATCATTCCTCTGTTTATGAGGGGTTATACACCTATACTAGATTTAACCCTTTATTAAAGAAATAATCATTACTGCTACGGATCCTTTCCATTCGCTCACATTTCTATTTTAATTTAAAGATTAGTGTCCTTTAGCATAATCCCACTCCTATAGTATTGGCTATCAATTCCCAAAGGAATAGTATGCTTTCTTAAAGTACTTCAATAATATTTTCATATGACTCGTGCATGAGCCCAAGAAGGCCAAGTGTTGTAACCATGCTTTGATACCATATGTAATGTACCTCAAATTCACCATAAAAGAAAATTTTATTTCTATTTCTATGACATAATTCAATTTCGTTTAAGCTTAGAATTTAAGAGAATGTAAGATTCATTTCTGTCCATAATGTCATTGTTACACTAGTCTAGTTTTACTTTGAATAGAAAATCTTATGTGGGAACGTTCTTTCCATAATTCTATCACATCCATTGACTCTCAATCTACTCCAACATACTTATGTATATAGGCAGTGTCTAAAATCAGGTTGAAGGAACCTTTGATGTTTAGAGAGATGAAGTTCAGAAGGGATAACACCTTCGAAGTATTCAAAGGGAGGTAGAGATCGAAATCGTCTCACAAAGGTGAAGTTCAGATGGAAGAACACTAAGTCACTTTGGCTAGAGATCCTTGAGCAGAGAATTTGAACGGTGAAATTTCTTTGTGGGGAAGCACCGAAATCCCGTGGACCTTTGCATCTCGTAGATCTGTGAGGAGGTTACAACTGAGCATCTTTTAGTGTTCAGAAGCTGAGGAGGATCGACGACCATTGGATGAGAAGAAACATAAGTCATTGATCTCATGCTTGAATTTCGTCATTTAGGATTTCGGCGTTTGGGGAAACAAGGAATTTTTTAGTCGATGTATCATGAACTTCCGGTTCGCGAAATCCTGAAAACTGCAAAATCCTGAATCCCCAAACCCCGAAACCCCAAAGATAAAATAACCGGCTATACATAGACAATCCTACCTAGATTTCAGAGTTAAATCTACTCCTGCAGGTGGATCTGTTCTTTCAAGTTCATACATAGATAGTTTTGTCTAGAGTTTTGTTTCAGAAGGAATCCATTCCCAGGATTTATTCTTTGATCATAAATTTCTCACAACGAACAAATGTCATTGATGCATAAAATCAGATACACAAATCATTCAAACAAGGACTGAGGATATTTTAAAAGAAGATAAAATACAAAGTTAATGTTCCGGCATTCAGGACTTGCCTTTTACAAAGCACGAAGTTCCTTTGCTTTACTAAACCCCGAAATCCAAAAAACCTGAACCTCAAAATGTTGGGCCCACAATCCTTTCATATTTCACAAATTCGACACTTCTTAATTCCTTTTGTTTGTACATCAGGGTCACGAACCCCGAAATTCTGAACTCCAAAACCCTGAAATGCTAGGCGCATGATTTTATTACCAAAGTATAAATACCCTATGTAAATATTTTAGGTTCAATTCCATTTACAAAAGGTAAGTTCTATATACTGGGGTTTCGAAATAATGGTATTTACCCTACAGTTGCCTCCGTGGTAATAATCCTAGTTTACGAAGGAACTATTCCAGAATTTAACCATAAAATTTACTTCCGATTATCCTAATAATTAGAATATAGAAGTTCAGTATTCATCCGAGATTAACTCAAATGTAAAACATTATTCAATAATAAATTCGTAAGGCATTCTATCAGTTTCTCTTTATACTTCATACATTGAACAAATTTCGCCCAGGTTATTGTATCCATACCGAATTAAATAGATGCATTACAACTATACCCAAATAATTTAAGAGATGGAACATAATTTCAATTCAGATTTAATGCATACACTGCATCATATATATACGATCATTCAACCAGAAAAAATGGAAATCATTTCAGTTCAGATTTAACACACACATTGCATTATATATAAAGTCATTTAGACAGAGAAGGAGTAGAGCAACATATCTAAACCATCTTACAGGAAAACAAAGAGAACAACCACATTTCTCCCAACTGTAGAATAGGGAATCCAAAACCACTTGCCCAATTCACCCCCTAGTGTGACATCCTCGAAAATAAAAATATTTTGAAAATTTAGTTTGTTGGAAATTTATTTCTGTTTTTAGTAAATTTGAATTTGGAAAAAAATTTCCATTTATGGAAATTTTGAATTTGTTAATTGTAATAAATTATTATGATTGTTGGACAGAGATCTGATTTGACCCAACTAACTATTTGACAATGACACTTGTTTAAAAACAAAATATTTTATATTGATTGTAGGAGGACAAATGGAACAACCATGTTAAAAGTAGCTAGCCATGACTCCATGAGTGGGGAACATGTTGGAACTACCCCTAGGATGATTTTTACAGGTGGAAAATTAGTGATTTGGCCATTGGCAGCCCCTGAAAATCAGGGATTTAGGAAGCTGCGAAAATTCCCAAGGGAGGGAAAAAAGACCTAGGCAAATAAAAAAATAAGCATATGTGAGGAGGCAGGACGCTGCCAAGTATGCTAGGAAGAGACTATTGATTATTTTTTTTCCACTTGCTGTTATGAACACTAGAGGAGTGTGAGGCAAGGGGGAATTACTGAATTTAAGGATAGTTTTGTAGAGGTATTTCCAAGTTCTCCCTTATGGACTCATGGTCAGGCTAGGGGGTGAATCGGGCAAGTGATCGTGGCTGCTCGGTTCTACGGTTGGGAGGAACGTGGTTGTTGCCTTTGTTTCCCCACGAGTTTAGTTCAGATATGCTACTCAAATCCCTATCTGTCTAAATGATTTAATATTGGATGTATTGTACATGTTATAGCTAAATGGAAATGGGTTCTAGTATCTATTTTAATGATCGTATAATTGTTGTAAGTCTTTTTTTCTATATCTAAATTTCAGTATTCTGCCTCTGTTGGATGAATTGGTTATTGATATAGTGGAATCCTTAAAGTCGGTATGCATGCAATAACCTAGACAAAGGCCGTTCGAATTCATGAAATATATAGTCCTCTTAACTATCGAATAGTTACACATAAATTCTGGAATCATCCCCTAAGAAATCCTCTACTATGGAATTATAACCTGTATGTAAATAAAAAAACATATGTTATCCTCATAGAATTCAGTAAATAGACTGTAGGATTTAATTGTGGAATTCTTTATAGAAATCAAACTTCAAGCAAAATCGAATATGTATCCATGAACGAACAGAGCTATTATAAGCATATGTATATTTCATTCTATAATTTAATTCCTTAAAAAAAAATAAAAAAAAATTCACATATATAGTCTAGAATGATGAAGCATATGGGAATGCACATAATCCAAGAAATAAGACTACCCTAAAATTGATGATATAATCATGCTAGGATCATACTACAAGAAAGAAAATCAATGAGTTCGTTGATACATCATCAACGTTTGACACCTCTTACATATGTTGTGCGCAGAGAGAAACCAAGAATTTTATGGCTGTAGCATTACCATTTAAGATATCTATCAAACATTGCTTCACATTTTACAGAAAGATATTTCAAGAAATTACAGAGTAATGCAATCGATTCTGAGGATACAATCTATCGAAAGGACAAGAATCTACAAAAAACGCAGAGATTTGGAATGCGAAACCCTGCCTCTAAACGATCCCCTTTGGGGTAAATTCCAAATAAAGAATTTCATTAACAAGAGACTATTCATACAGACATCAACTAAGTCAAGTAATGATGGATATTATAATTGTTTTAAATATTTTCTAATACCTTTAAATTACAGAAGTAATGTACAGAACACCGAGGATAAGCTTTTTCCAAATAGAAAATAACGTCCCTCCATTACTAAGCTTAACATATATAAGAGTTTCCCAAACAAGTAAACTTAGAGTTGTTTCGCCATTTCTAGTATTTGGGTTATCATTCTTTTTCCTACATCAAGCTCGACTATATATTTATATATATCCTTAAATGGATCTTTAACAAAAACAAAACGGGATTTAACCCCTCAGATATCTGACACAGGAAATTGGTGCATAAGTAATGTTACTTCTAACAACAAAAAGCTACGAACAGAATCTTGACCTCCATGCTTTGATTTAAGAAGTGAGTTGAGAGCCACTTTTTTTTGGAACACGAGTACCTTTGTCATGTTGAGCAAAGTCCGATGCCTATGCCATGAAGTGGGCATCGCTACATTTGGCCATCATAGGAAAACATTAATAAAGTACAGAGTAGAACTTTAAATTATAAAATCGAAAGTATAGTTTGATAACCACAGCTATGCCAGACTACTTAACTTAAGGGCCGAAAACACCATGGCCTCCAGTTGTCATGCCTGGTTTTGTAATCAACCCTAGCCAAGGGGAGAATGGTTCCTCGAACTTCTGGTGGGTACCCTCGCAACAAGAAGAGTCCCACCATTAATACAAAGATACCCATTTTTGTTACAGAATTAAACAATTACTTTGAAAGATGAAATAGCATTGTGAATCAAGAAGTTCAATCTTTTATAAAAAAAAAGAAAATGTATGAACAAAAATGAAGAATGTAAGGAATGAAATCATACATATAGACAATAGAAGTTCTCATGGAAAGTACCCCAACTCAGTAAGAGATAAATTACCAATAGACCACCACTTTACTTCAAATAAAATGCATCAATCACAGAGGAGAACATATACGATTGACCTTTTATTCTCTTGCAACCGAGCTACATGACGTAATAATAAACCCTTATGTGCTACATGGAAGTGACTCCCAAAATAGTTACTAGTCATAGGGTAAAACAAAAAAGAACCGGAAGAATCCCATGGGACACAAACAGTGGATGCAAAATAGGACTTTAGGTTCACAGTGGTAAAGAGCAGTGACTCTCGGTAACAACCTCTTCTACAGTCGATAATAGCATGAAGGGAGAGAAAGCATAGACTCCGAACCTAACTAAAGGGGGTAAAGGTTTTTATAACCCACACCTTGAACCCTCTGGTTTCGAAATTAAGATACGACAGTTCCATTAGAAAATTACCAGGTAGTCGGATGTTTCTACTGACTTCACCAAGGATGGTCGTAGAGGTGGTAGAACTTCTTTGTGTAACAATGCATAATATAGAACCTTCAGAGTCACAATGGTAGAAATGAGACTGCCAAAACCTAAGAGGGATGAGTACCACTCTTGACAGCACAAGAGGTACAATCCATGCACTAGGGAAAAGTTGGCACATCAGGATTGGGAAGAACAGGAGGAAGAGTCATCGGGACTGAGGTTAGTAAGACCCTAACTAATTTCAAGACAGATCCTTAACTCCTCCTGACAAGTACACCTGCCTCCCTTAAATGATGAAGATACGAAGTTAAACAACAGTAAAACCATGACTGTCCAGTGAAACTAATCGGTCGCTGTAATTTTGTCTTTGAAGTATTCCTTCCGTTACACCAACAAGACTAGGAGGGGTAGTTAGTTTAGTTATGAAGTGATTGATGTGGGACTGGTCGAGGTTTAATTCATTATGGTGGAGACAAATTGTATCATAACTTAAATGAAACCATCAGAGAAAATGCATTTCTAACCACTCATAAATCACCATTAATATCCTTAGCCCCTTCCTGGTACCTATTACATTAGGATTTGATTTCTGATGTCGACCCAACTAGGTAGGAGTACAACATTTAATCTTAGGGTTATAAACTCATGTGAAAAGTCCAAATAACCCGACTCTCTTAATTAGGGAAACTGTAATTCAAATCCTAGTGTATGGGTGGATACAAGTAAGTAATAATATCTATATAGTAAGATATAGGAGTTAGGAAAAAGGTTTTTATTCGATGGAACCTCTCTTATGTGTTAAGTTAGTATGACAAAGGGTTACTCCAAGCCAAAAGGAAATGTAAGTACCCATCATATGAGTTGATAAAATGAGGATAATTAGTGAGTAATGTACCAAAGAATTTTATTTTTTTAAGATAAATTTGAGGTTCATTACACCTATCCTGACCATGAATCCATGAGGAAAAACTTGGAAACTCTACCTTGGCAATGTCTTGCAATTCCAGTAGTTATCCTCTTGCCTCACACTTACTCAGCAGTGCTCATAACAGCAAGGAAAATCCATTTCAGCAGACTTCTCTTGCCTCACACTCAATCCATAGTGTTCATAACAGCAAGAGAGATCAAAAATATTTCCCAACATACTTGGCAACGTCCTACCTCCTCGCATATGCTATTTATCAATTTTGCCCAGGTCTTTTTGCCTCCCTTGGGGATTTTCGCAGCTTTCTAAATCCCTGATTTTTAGGGGCTGCTAATGGCCAAATCTCTGATTTGCAACTTGTAATAACCAGCCCAGAGGTAGTTCCAACATGTTCCCCCACTCATGGAATCATGGTCAGCTGATTTTAACATGGCTGTTCCATTTGTCCTCCTGCAATTAATATAAATATTTTATTTTTATACAAGTGTCACAGTCAAATAGTTAGTTGATTCCAATCAGAACTCTACCCAATAGTAATAATAATTAATCACAATTATCAAATTCAAAATTTTGAATTGTCATAAATGGAAAAAAATTTCCAAATTCGAATTTACTACAAAACATAAATAAATTTACAGCAAATTTAAATTCCAAAAATATTTTATTTTTGGGGATATCACAATAGAAAACACATTTTGACCTTGAAAACAGTTGTAAATCATATGAATAACAACTTAGAGGGAGTTTCTTCATATAAATGTCTTGGAGTTTACCTTAATCACAAGTTTAATTGAAATTATAGAATTGGGAAAAGGATTAATGAAGGATATAAAACCTATTTTGACCTCGAAAACAATTGTAAATCGTGTTAATTTTGGCTCTCGGAAAAAAATAAACCTGTTTTGAGACACTCATCAATCTTTTTATATTATATATGGATTTGAAGATTTGGGTTGTAACATTTCTATATAATCATGGAGAAATACGGAGAAAATTCAAAAGTGTTTATAATTTATAATCTTATAATTAATATCATACAACCTATCCTATCCTCATATAATTAGTTATTTCCCCATTAAGATAATGACTAAAACTAGGTACCTAATGTACAGGCACAAGAGACTATTAACATGAAAGAAAATTGCTACCTATGGTTTCTTCTGTAACATCCCGCTCTGGTGCACTAAGCGAACTTATTATTTGAGGACATTTGCTCGCAAGTGATCCGGATTATTATGCTGTTAACACTTTTGATTTTGATTATGAGGCGCTATGGGTTGATGACATGTAGTTTTACCGCTTTGACATAGACAGGTGTTATTGACTCAGTTTTACTCAGTGTGGAGGATTAAAGACCTAGAGGATGTCGAGGCATCGATGGAACCCCTTGGACTCCAGATTGAGTCAGGGAGTGTGCCATTGGGGTTTGATTGTTTTACTGTGATATTAGTGCATCTGGCTGGATGATATGATATGGATATGTTCTGACATGATTTGTTGATGATGCAGGCTGACGATAGCTTGCCGAATAGACTCACATATGGAGTAAAGGGGTCACGCACGACTACAAGAGATGTTGAGGGAGAGGTGTGGACAACATCTCTGCCACAACCTACTAGCACTCTCATTGTGGATCGAACTGTAGGTTAACGATTACCTAGTTCGAGAGGACCCATGATGCCATGAGGGAAAACTGCGACAGACACTCATGATGATTCTAAGGGGCATGCAATAAGGTGGGGGCCTTATTCCTTAGAAGCCCTTAGTCTCCCACAAGTTCACCTGGCGGAGTATTGACTCCAAGGGTTATTGATGCCTACCAAGTCAGTCAAGAGGTGAGTGGCACCCTTGGAGCACGTGGTGCATATTGAAGGGCACGTTGCACAAGAAAAATGGAGTGGCGAGTGGCACCCTTGGAGCACCTAGTGCATCCTGAAGGGCACGTCGTGTTGTTGATGATAGAGGGATGAACCTAGATGGCCCTAAGAGAATTAACATGTTAAGTAATTTTTAAAAACCAATTTCCCTAATTAAATGTCGCCGAGTATGAAATTTAAAGACTAAGTCTAAATTACGTTAGTGGTAAAATTTTGTCTTCTATAAAAAAAAATAGTAATAAAAATAATAAAAACAAAAACAACTTAAATAATAATTATGATCTTCGTTAAATCTTGTAATAGGAAGGGAGTAGCAAATTTAATTTATTCATAAAAAAAAGGGTAAAACTATGTTGGATTAAAATTAAAAAGGGAATTAATTGTTTTATTACCTTAATAAATTAAAGTATACTAATTAAATAAGAAAAGGGAAAAAGGGTTAATTTTCACACCTGCCTCTTTGACTTCTAAGTAAAAGGGGAAAGAGGGAAAATAAAATAAAAGGAAACTAGGGAAAAGAGGTAAAATAAAAAGGGAAAAAGGGGAACTAAGGGAAAAAGTGGAAAGTCAACTTAGGAAAGAATCTACCATTTAAGAGCTTCTAATTTTAAACTGAATTAGAAATTTAATATTATGGAAAGCCTTTAAAACCTGTGAGGGAATTTGGGGACACCTAGGAGTGATTCTAGGAGTAACTCTAAGTGTGTGAGGGAAATAAGATAATTAATAAATTAAATAATAAATGAATGAAGGGGATCGGTGACACTTGTACGGAGAATAATTTTTAGGAATTTATTTAAAAAACTTTAATTAAATGAGATTTTAGGAAAGAGAGGAAGTGAGAAATTCTATATAATGAAGGAAGGATAAGGAGGAAGGATCATCTTCTGTTTGCATAATGTTACATTGCAGAAATATCTACTTGACTGATTTACCTATGGGAGTTGGGATACCTAGCTCGGAGAGGAGTGGTAGCTCGGCCTTGCGAGGCGAGATGGGAACTAGTCGTAATCTCTGGATAGAGTGTGTGGCCCCTTTGTGGCTCAGGGGGCTAAGAGGGAAGAAGAGTACCCCTAGCATTGGCTGGGAGGTACTGGTGAAGTCTTGATGGTCGGCAAGCAGGAGATGCACAGAGCACGTAGGATGTCATTCAAAGTGGGTGAACAGGCAATGGTACGCTTCCTTCGTTTGAATGGTAGATTGTTGTAGGATTTATGATTTGGA
This sequence comes from Picea glauca, assembly GCA_000966675.3. NCBI lineage: Eukaryota > Viridiplantae > Streptophyta > Pinopsida > Pinales > Pinaceae > Picea > Picea glauca. The sequence goes on from JZKD02S2150365.1 coordinate 311,624, forward strand.
TTTGCATGATTGTTGGGTAGTCAAACTGGTTGTCTAGTTTCACGACTAAAATGTTTATGGCCTAGTTGTATAATTGGTTAATTGATTTCCCATGAACTTCGTTTCCAGGCATGTCATGACTACCCTGTGGTGTTGGTTGTGGCCATTTTGGTGGTTGCCTTTCTTCCCTATATCCTCATTCCTCGCCTAAGCAGTCGGCCAGGATCCTGATCTACGGTCGTCTCCTTAGCATTAAAAGACCTATGGATCTCAACGCCCTTCTTTTCTGTGCGAGGATGATGAGAAAAGGATGAACCTGTTCGCCGTCTACCCCTTCTGATGGTTCTTGGTTGATTAATGGTATTGTGCCTTGCTGCGTCGTTTACCTCTGAGGTTGTTTTTCTTATGATAGTGAACCGCTTATTATCTGTTGCGATTTATTACTGATCTCATGATTACGATAACCACTACTATTCACTCAACCTTTATTTTTGGAGTGAAAATTATTTTGAGGTAAACTCAGCAACTTTTGGGTGGGTATTACTCAGATTTTTGTTGCTTGGAACTGATAATTTGTTAATGAAACTCAACACCTCTCTTCTATGATTTTTACCCTAGTAGTTACTTCATTATGCCTATGACGAAATGACTTATCTTTGCATTTGTGAGTGATCCCTTGCCTCTACGTTGTTGTTTTTTTTTTCTTTTTTTTTTTCTTTTTCTCCACGATTGGGAGACCTAAGACGCTACCCTCACTCTTCTCTTTTACCCAGTGAAATTGGTCTCCCTTGCTGAGAAAACTCGTGGTTCTTACCAGTGATTTCTCACATCTTACACAGCGAAATTTCCCTCCTATGCTCAAGGAATTCGTGGTCATCTTAGCAGTGATTTTTCATAGCTTATACATATCAATTTTTCCCTCCTATGCTCAAGGAATTCATGGTCATCTTAGCAGTGATTTTTCAAAGCTTTTACACAACGATTTTTCCCTCCTATGCTCAGGAATTCATGGTCATTTTACCAACGATTTTCCCTTCTTTAACTAAGCTAGGTTTTACTCCTTGGTGAGAGAATTTGTATTCCGTTTTCAATGATTTTGACTACCTTAACTCAGCTAGGTTCTACTTCTTACCTCAGCGGAATCGCAACCTTATTATTTGTGCTTTCACCAGCCTTTACCTCTACGATTTTCTTGGTGGGAAAGCTGTGAGAGGGATTTCACATTTAACCCTGGTCGATTCCTTCCCTATGCAATTTTTTGCCTTAACCAACCACGATTCACCCATCTAAACATGACAGAACTTGCAGTTTTGACTGCAATTCACCTTTAAACTGAGACTGTGTTTTCCCTTAAATTGTTGGACTGTGCTAGTTGTTCTTTGGACACGTTTTCCTTAAAGTTTGACGGAGCATTGCGGTTGAATGGACGGAATCAACCTGCCTTGCCTTTGTGTGCAGTGTATTGTATAGCTTTTTTCTCAGGTCAAATTCTACATGTTTATATTTGGCATTGGTTTCCTTAATGTGTATGGCATTATCTCTCCCTAATTTCTTACGGCAGTAATTTAGTACTAGTAAATTTAAATGATGGTTTGAAATGGCTGCCACTACTAAATGATAGTTGGAATGGTAGTAAACCCTTTTTTTTTATGGACAGAAATTAATTAAGTAATAGGTTGAATGGCAACAGTTTATTAAAAATTGGTTATTGAACTGACAGTAAAGTAATGACAGTGAGTTTAGGATTGGGAAGGCAATTTATTTTTAAGACAACATACTTAAAGCGTGTATTAACAACATTATAATTGATATAGCAGATGTTGTTTATATCTTGGCAATTGCTAAAGCTAGAACCTATTAATGTTAGTATATAGTCATAGTTAGTGTCTAAATTGTGTTTAGGACTTGCAAAATTGGACGGCTTTTAAGGTCATTTTAGAATGGTAATTTGTTGTCTAGTTTCATTTAGACTTATTAAACTCACTTTTCTTTCAAGGTTGAATTCAGATTTGAAATAGTTGACTAGTTGTATATTAGACTTCCTAATTTAGATATGAAACTAATGCTAGTTGGATGGAGATTTGGATTATAATAGATGTGATCCTGTAGGTTGTGTTAATGATTTAATTGATTGGGAAATAAGGATGGGATTGCATATTTTAACCTGGCTAGACCGGTTGCCTTTAATGTCTTTTGATTGTATATTAATGGCTAAATTATAATTGAGACAATCTAGTTAGATTATAATTAATGATTAATTATATTTTTAATTATTAGCCAAGTCGAAGTTCAGACTTTCTTATTGATGTCTATCTAACGTTGATTTAGAGGATACCCTGATGACAATTTGTAATTTAAATTTGTGCAAATGGTTGGGTTATAAGACTAATTTAAATTGTACCTTATTGTCATATTTCATTTAGACATGCTAAGTTGGGCTCGTAATAGATGATTAATATAGACTATAATTATTTACTAGCTTGACTCGATGATTGATCGGGGTATTGGCGAAGTAATTTTTAGCTTGCGCTTCCCGTTGAGGGTGTTGTGGTTACTTTTAAATAATGTTTGTACTGGGTTTGTAAACTTTAGTGTGCTTGGTATGCTTGTGTCAGGCGGGATGTAGATGCCTCCTTGTTTGATCCGGATTTATGTAGGAACAAAATGAAATACAGAAATACACATAAACGCAGAGATGCAGCGGAAATAAGACTTCATTTCATTAATGACTGAAAAATGCTTACAGACAGAATGTAAATAAACTAGCTAAGGCGCTG
>JZKD02S2150365.1:334124-345549 GCA_000966675.3 Picea glauca
ATAAATGTTGTGTACTTGTGGATGTGTATTTCTTAGTGATCTTGTGGTTGTTATGCTCTTATCTTTATGAAATGCAAAGAACTATAATATCAGCATAAAACATTAACAAAGACTACCTACACTTGGTAGAATTTGCATATAACAATGGGTACCAAACTTCGACTAAGTTGAGACCTTTCGAAGTACTGTAGGATAGAAAGTGTATGAATCCAATTAGCTGGGATAACCTAGTTGACAGACTCATGGTTGGACTAGATATGCTCCAAGAAATGGCGAACATGGTAAGAAGGGTACAACAGAACTTGAAAGAAGCACAAGACAGACAGAAGAGCTATGCAGATCAGAAAAGAAGACACTTGGATACAGATATAGATATATATATATATATATAAATATATATATATATATATATATATAGTGCACATGGATACAAATGTGGTAGTACTATGTATAGATTTATTAAAGAAGATGTATTGGCATCAATAGAAAACTCATTCATACATAGATTTTTGTCAATCATTTTAGACATACAAACTCTACTAATAATAAAATCAACTACCTCTCAAATAAGGAATAACTTAAATGAAGAGTTTGGAACTCCTCATATATTACTATAGTAATATAAGTAAGTCATTTTTTTGTTATAAGATAATGCATAGGTAAAATTCGAAGATACTTATTCCAGAGTATACATGTGGAACTGCCATGAACGGTATAGATTAAGCAATTATAGTTTTGTGTATGTAACATGCGATTTAAAACTCCTACCAGCCCTTTGGCCTAAACAATGAATAAGCTATATATATATATATATATTATTCTGGAAGGAAAAACATAGAATCAAAACTTTACTCAGACCATTATATCCAATCTAACTAATCGCTATTGCAGATTTAAACCACATTGGTAATAATTATAAGGAATGTCGAAATGAGATAAAATGATTTAGTATTATAGATCTAGCATAAGTCGATCCAATGTCTAGCATTTGAAAACAGGGTCTTTCTTCAAGGCAATAACATTGGTATTTAAAATTTAGGGCATAACGAGACCCAAGCAGTAATCAGTTATCAAATAATTCATTTAATTTAATGAACAGGACAATCTTGTAGAAGAAATTTCTGCAAAGTTTATACTGTAACCACCGGGACCAAATCCCCAGTCAACTTTGGGTAATTTGTTCCCCTTCTTCCAAACACGATAGGAATCTGAGGGAATCGAATTTGAATAACCTCTTTTAAATTTGGCAACCATGATTGTTCAAAAATCCAGAAGGGTTTAGAAGGGAACTCGAATACCTATTGCACCAAGTATGGGGATGAACATCCAAGAGTATTGCGTAAATGAAAATCCTTTAAAATTCACCTTACAAGGATTAGAAAGGAATACTTAAGGAAAACTTGAAGAAACAGAAACAAAACAATAATTGTTTTCTTTTAACACATCATGTAAAGACTTTATTTAACTTCCAACACCGACTTGCATGACCTCTCCTTGTTGATTTCCGGCTGGACAGTCACTCAGAGCTGAGGATGGATGGGCAGTAGCTCATTGATGGGTACCCTCACATCAAACAAGGCCCATCATTAGAAGTTGTGTAACAATTCAAGAAATAAAATAATGAACTAAAGCAATATAGTAAATATCTTTATACAATAGTCATAATTAATGAACAACGAGAGAAATTATACTAAGTCCCTTCATACAGAGATGGTATGGAGTGTTTTAATCATTAATAATTACTTTCATACCAGAAATATATCTAACTGTCAATATTAGACTACCTTTAAAAAAAAGAAATGGGTAAACATGTTGTGCACAGACGTCATGAAATTCATTTATTTCCACACGATACAAGAACTACTTGTTAGTTGAGTTATAGACCCACCAAAACATTTTTTACAGGGAATATACTATTAATTCAACGGTTGTTACAAAAAACCATGGCCACTGGTTCAAGTCGTAATATTGGCAAAGAGGACAAACAATATTTGAGAAAGGTCAATGACGCTTTACTGGTATCGAAGAGTTATCTCAGCATGCCAGAATCACAGAAGCCTTTGGTTCAATACTGAACATCTGGTAGATACCATGATAGAGACAAGGAGATATATATGACGCCTTGTACATTTCGAGAAGGGGCTCTTTCGTGAGGTTCCACCCTTCCTCGAATGAACGAGATAGCGTTTACTAAAAAGCCTATGAAGGATGGTGTATACAGTAAAACAACAAAGAATGCAGTGACTGTAACCAATGGAAAATAAACCTGAGATGTCCAGAAATGCATAACCTTTCAATTATTCAAGCTATAGACTGTAGAGTAACCTTCACATTGAACGACCCAGTAACCAGAATGATTTTATAATATAGAAAGTTCCAAAGAGCCACTAACCAAAATCTCTTACCTTATTATGCGAAATTCCAATGGCAGAGACCCATCCAATACGTTTGATTGCAGAACAAGTCCATGACTTCAAAATTGAGTAGTTACAGAGAGGATTAGATGACTCGATATTTGGTTACAGGGAGCACACAAAGCGGGTTTTTTGAAGGAAGACTAATGAAAATGGTAATTCTAGAGCTCATCTACTAGTTTACGAATGTTTAATGACGATCCTTAAGTCAGTACTGCAGTTAGGGCAAGGTGGCAAGATTCCGGAGGGACACTTTAAACTCGTGATAATCCCAAGAGGTTGTCTCCTACATGTCATAAATTCTTTAGCAGAAGGGTCATTATACCTCCTTCATCATATTCGAGGTTAGTCCCATATAAATCCACGAAATGGAATTTGTAGGCATTCCAGTCTTTTGGTTCTATGTTTGGTTAGGGTTCATTACTCGAATAGGATGTCGGTTGTCCCTAAAGTGGTGAGGCAAGAACTGGATTCGTAACTACCATTTCCATGCCTGGCATTCATGTGTTCTATGTCCACGTTGATGGCAAGGAGCACATTAAATTCACTGCCACCCTTGCCCGAAGAAAACGTAATTTCCACACCAACATTTATGAAGGGTCATTCTTAGTACTCCTCTGACGGTTGGCCTTGCTGGCGCGGTACCTTTGAAAATGGATTATATAGATGTAGGAATTTTGTTTAAATGTTTATGGTGCAATAAGATTCATAATAGTATGATTATACATAGAATGTTACTTAACCATTTGGTGGCGCAATTTATTCAGCCATAGATATATATACATAGGTATATAAATTGTTGTGTGATTATGTTGGGGCAAAGTCGTTATATAAACTCTTTGGTATGTATATATGTATAGTTTGACCAAGACAAGAGTGAAGCCTATGTGATTAGGATAATGAAATACTGTTAGGATTACAAGGAGTCATTCGAAGAGAAGATAAAGTTTATAATTTCACTTATAAAATAGCTTTGGTAAGTTTCAATGTGGAAGAAGAAATGCTTAATCTCCCTTGTAGCAAGATTTGAGCCAGATACACCTTTGAATTTAGAGTCCATGCCTACAATGAAAAGAATTAAAAAAAAAAAAAAAAAAGAATTGCAGTAATTAGAGGTGCATTACATATCCTGGAGTGGAAAAACGTTTTTATTTTTTATTCCTGTCTACGTTGTATTGGTATTCTGGCATTGGAAAAACGAATTGATTTAATGTCTACATTTTTGTATTGGTATCCTGGAATGGAAAAACGTTTTTATCTGTTATTCTTGTCTGCGTTGTATTGGTATTCTGGCAATGGAAAAACGAATTGATTTCATGTCTGCATTTTTGTATTGGTATCCTGGAATGAAAAACGTTTTTATTGGTTATTCCTGTATATGTTGTATTGGTATTCTGGCAATGGAAAAATGATTTGATTCCATGTCTGCATTTTTATAATTGGTATCCTGGAAATGGAAAAATGTTTATGTGTTATTCATGTCTATGTTGTATTGGTATCCTGGCAATGGAAAAACGAAATCATTTCCTTGTTTATATTTTTATAATTGGTATTCTAGTAAGGGAAGGGCATTTTCGTCATTCCTATATGTGTTTGCATTTTGCATCCGGGCAATGAAAAAGGGAAACCTCGAGTTTTCAATTTAAAATGTGCCTAAGACTGTCGTTGAAATGTCCACGTTTTTGATTTAAAAGTTGACAGAGATTGTTGTTGAAATGCCTACGTTGATTTTTTTTTAAAGTTGACAAAGATTGTTGTTGAAATGCCCAAGTTTTTTCTCTTAAAAGTTGACAGCGATTTTTGTTGAAATGCCCATGTTTTTTTCTTTTAAAAGTTGACAGAGATTGTTTTTGAAATGCCCACGTTTCTCTTTTAAAAGTTGACAGATATTGTTGTTGAAATACCCATGTTTTTTCCTTTAAATCGATTGACTAAGTTGCTGATAAAATGCCCATGAATTTGTTTTAAATCGATTGCCTGAGGTTGTTGTAAACGCCCACAATTTTGGCTATTAAAGCAATTGCCAAAGCTTGTTGTAAATGACCATGATTTTTGCCAATTAAATGTGACTGAGTTTGTTGTAAAGGCCCATGATTTTTTCCAATTAAATGTGACTGAGTTTGTTGTAAATAACCATAGATTTTCCCCAAAAAAAGATTAATTGAGTTCGTTGTTGAAGGGACACGATTTTTCTATTTAGAATGTTGATTGCGTTGATTGTCGAATGACCACGCGTTGATCCTTCTAAAGTTGTTTTGTCTTCTTATTCTCCTTCAATTTGAGTGTACCCAACATTCTCACTGCCAAACATTAAATGCTACAGCCATGTTATTGGTCAGATTAATTGTTATGTAATTGCCATGTTATTTGCCAGGCTAATTGCTACAACAATGTCAAAGGAAAGAAATTTCCTTCTTAATATTAATTGCCACAATGATGTTAACAGTCAATAGTTCCCTTCTTAATGTTACAGACAAATGGTTATTTTTGGTACGGTTATATTAGATAGACGACATGTGTAATTTAAATGATTACAAGTGTTATATTGTACCATTTTACATTGATGTGGCTAATGTAGTTATATATTGTCATTTGATAGTTAGATTGTAATTTCGGGGATTAACTTAGAATTACCCTTTTAGATGGTGATTAATGGTTAAATGATTTTAGGATTATTGACCAAAGTATATATTAATCTTGCTAAATTAATTTTTATTTAATGATTAAATCATAATGCAACATTGCCAAACCGATTCGTAATTGAGGTTATTTCAATTGAAATTAAAGCTTGATTGTAATGTAGAATCTCCAATTGATTCGAAGGTGATGTTATTTAGATTGAAAGTAACGACTATGGTGTAAAGTAGAATGGTCGATTGGATTGTATTAATTGTTAATCAGTTGGTAAGTTAAAGACTAAATTATAGTTTAGACTTGCTAAATTTCGATGGATATTCAATGTCAAAAACAATTTGTAACTATTGACTAGTTTAGACTTGATGAATGGGTTGGGTGGTTGAAAAATCCATGACTCCCCTGGTATTCGTCCTCTTGTGTCTCGTCGACCTTTTGTGTGGGGTGTGGGTATAGCATCCCTATCAGTATTCGTCTCCTAGCACGTTAGTGTTTTCTAGAGTCCTTGGTCCAGATAGGATGTGTTGCGCCAAGGTTATTGATGCGTCTATCACTAGGGGACGACATGATTCCTGATGAGCAGATCATGGCACACCCTATTGGATAGCAACGAATGCTAACTTGGCTGGAGTCGGTGCCTTTCGTGTGAGTGTTTTTGAGTGTTGTAAGTTTGTTTTTTCGCACGGGTTGAATGCCTTCATTCGTTTGGTTCGTGTACCTTGAGGTTTTAGTATTTGTTCGTCAAGGTCGTTGTGTCAAGAGGGGGATGTTGTCCCTTGGCTTGTAGGCAGGGTCTTGTTGTGTCGGGAGGGTGGTCATTTCTCCTGTGCTAGTGCGTTGAGTCATAGTTTCTTGTTGCCTAGACTGCATGCTTACATTTGTCATCAGTGGTGAGGTAAATTGTTGTCGTTATCGCCTTCTTGCACTAAAAAAATAAAAAAATAAAAGAAAAATTTCACTTCTTTTTCGCTTGTAGTCGTAATGAAGGGGTTGTTACATATGTTATCAGAGCGGGTTCAACCCTGCGAATGTGGATCTCCTTTCTTTCCACTGCAGTAAACCTTTGAGTATAAACCTAGAATTGCTTAAAACTTTAATGAGTTCATCCGGTGATCTCATTTAGAGGATCCTCGGAGGTTCACAACGTGGCGTCGTGGAAGGAAGTGTGACACCTACAGAGGTTTTTGCACCCTCGGAATCGAACCCTCAAGGGGAGGGAAAAGTTCTTGGGCTAGATTTGCTTTCTGTAAGGGATGACGATGGTCTGACAAGGATCTTCCAGGTAATGTGAAAGGGCCTTGATTCACCATCGGTACTGAGAGGAGGCCAGGGCACCTATACCCCTAAGGGTCCACAATGCGCCCTAGCTAGTACCATTACCATCCACCGAGAAATTGAGAGAGTTGAGTTCTCGAGTCCACAAGTGTGGCAGATGACTATGTCGTCGAGGCACGAATGTAGGGAAAGGCATTATGGTTCATGCTTCATGATTACGACCTCTAGCCTGAAGGTCCATAGGGTGGTATTTCAACTAAAGGGGGGCACTCTTCTATGGTGGAAGAAACTCCTGCCACATTTGAACATGGTCGTCGACAAAGTGTCATGGGAACTATTCGAGGAACGGTTCCAGGAGAGGTATCTTCTAAGAAATTCGTTGAGCGTCAACTCCATGAGTTCGATGCCTTGTGACAAGGCAACCACACAAGGCTCGAGTATGAGGCCCATTTTGGAGCTGCTTCGGTATGCTCTGCACCCAAATTACTGAAAAACTTACGATAAACAAGTTTGTGTTGGCCTTAGTGTTAGAATTCATCTTCTACTTCGATTACCAAGATTACTGGACCGAAGAAAGTATGTTGGAATGTGGGGAGCCACATTTCCATCGCGACAACCCAGTGAAGAGGACTAGAGCATCTTGATCAGTCAGACCCACTACCATTGGAGATTTGGGAAAGGTACATCAGATTCATCCAGCAGTGAATAACTACCAGGTAGCACACCAGTCGAATACACTTCAGACGTCAGGTACCATCGCTTACCAGACCCTTAGTATTTGATAGATCCTGGTGCTACCGAGAGTTTCACTTCTGCTGCAACGCTAAAAAGGATTAAGTTAAAGGAAGTTGAGCAGGAAGAGTTTATCTTTGTAGAGATGGCTTCGGGAGCCAACGATGGGTTGGAGGAAAGGTTATGAGTTGTACCTTAACCTAGGAGAGTTTGTCACCAGGGAAAACCTGTATGTCATGATCTTTGGATCTTATGACGTCGTGATTGGTATGGACTGGTTGGAATCGCATGAGGTGATACTCAACTGTAAGATGAAACTGTTGAGTTTGGTTGATGATGAAGGATAAGGACTTGTGGTTGTAGGTCAGAACCAGGGAGTTTCCCTGAGGTTCATCTCTTCCTTCCAGCTATGAAAGAGCATGCGCAAGGGGTGCAATCTTTATGTGATCCTTGCATTAAACAAGAAGGGAGTGGAGGAAGGTCTAGAACACCTTCTAGTGGTGAGAGTTTTTGTAGACGTATTTCTGAAGGAGTTACCTGGGATGCTATCGAAGAGGGAATTTGAGTTTAATATAGACATGAAACCAGGGATTGAACCGATAGTGAGAATGCCTTATCGAATGTCGACCCCAGAGTTACAGGAGTTGAGAATGAAATTGAAGGAATTGTTGGACCTGGGACTGATACGTCCAAGTGTGTCACCATGGGGTGCACCTATTATTTTCATATGAAATAAGGATGGGTCATGGAGGCTTTGCATTGACTATCGTCAATTAAACAAGGAAACGATCAAGAATCAGTATATGTTTCTGAGGATTGATGATTTGTTAGATCAAATGAAGGGTGCGACAGTGTTCTCAAAGATCAATTTGCGATCAAGGTATCACCAGTTATGGATCAAGGAGGAGGATGTCCCTAAGATCGCATTTAAGACGAGGTTTGGACATTACGAGTTTATTGTTTTACCATTTGGACTGACAAACGCCCCATGGGTATTTATGAGTTGGATAAACGGGGTATTCCATGAGTACTTGGATAAGTTCATCCAAGTATTCATTGACGATATTTGATTTACTCTCGGATGACGGAGGAGCATGAAAATCACTTGCGCATGGTACTACAGTGTCTGCGAGAGCACAAATTGTATGGGAAATTTTCCAAATGCTCGTTTTATCAATCAAAGATCCACTACTTATGGCATGTCATATCTGACAAATGTATCACCGTGGATCCAACAAAGGTCGAGGCTATTATGGAATGGTCTGTGCCGACAAATGTCCTAGAAATGTGTAGCTTCATGTGTGTAGTAGGATACTATTGATGGTTCGTCGAGGGATTCTCGAAGATAGAAAACTTGATTACTAAGTTACATAAGAAGAGTAAAAAGTTTGTTTTCACCGAGAAATGTGCGGAGGCATTTTGGAGGCTCAAGGAGATATTAACAACAACACCAATACTAAATGTCCCTGACATGGACACAAACTCCTTAGTATGCACTGACGCATCCAAGGAAGGCTTAGGAAGAGTCTTGATTCGAGACAGTCGATTGATAGCTTACATCTCCAGGAAACTAATAAGCCATGAGGAGAACTATGCGACGCATGATTTGGAGTTGTTAGCCATCATTTATGCCTTGAAGGTTTGGAGACACTACCTTGTTCGATGAAAATTTGAACTAAAGACGAACCACTTTGGACTACAACACCTCTTTACGCAAAGCAACCTGAATGTACGACAACGACATTGGTCGTAATTGCTTAGTGAGTACGACATCAAGATCACTTACATAAAAGTAACAATGAACCGAGTGGTAGATGCATTGAGTTAGAGACCATGCATCTTTTTGGTGATGCCTCTTCAGATGAATCTAGATGAAAAGATTCTAACTTTACAACGTGACGATGATTGGTACAAAGAGGTCGAGGTTTTTATCAGACAAAACACAATGATGGTACCAAAATTTGAAGAATTTATGTTTGACGACGATGGATTATTAAGGTTTAAAAATTGGATTTATGTACTGTCAAATGACGAGTTGAGGATGTTGATCCTAAGAGAGGCTCATAGAGCCATATACAAGGCTCACCAAAGAGTCACGAAGATGAGGGCAGAGCTTAAACCCTTATTCTTTTGGAAGGGAATGAAGGCATAAATAGTCAACTATGTGGCCAGATGTCTAGATTGTCAGCAGATAAAGGCTGAACATAGACACCGAGCAGGATTACTACAACCACATGCTATTCCAGAATCGAAATGGGAGGTTATTTCAATGTATTTTATTGTTGGATTTCCACTTACGATAAGGAGACACAACTCAATTTTCGTAGTAGTAGACACTCTGATGAAGAGTTCTACTTTATTCCTGTGAGTATGATGTATCAGGCACCTGACATAGCTAGAGTTTTCATCATTGAAAATGTGAGGCTGCAATGTGTTCCTAAAAGGATTATATTCGATCGAGGATTGATATTTACTAGACGATTTTGGACAAGTTTCCAAGAGGCCTTAGGAACCCAACTTAACTTCAGTACTGCATATCACCCGGAGACTGACAGGCGGACCGAATGAATGAACCAGACCTTGGAGGATATGTTTCGAATGTATGTGATGGACCAACAAATGCATTGGGAAGAATTCTTTCCACTGGTGGAGTTCGCTTATAACAACAATTACCAAAGCACCATTAATATGGCACCTTTCGATTTTCTTTATGGGCGACTGTGTCGGACACCTTTTATTTGGGATCGGCTTGAGGATAGGGTCCTGGTGGCACCAAAAGTGATCCAAGAAATGGAAGAGCAAATGCAAAGAATAAGACAAAGGATTAGAGAAGAGCAGGATCGACATAAGAGTTATGCCAATGTGCACCATGTCAACTGTAGTTACGAGGTTGGCGATCAAGTCTTCTTGTGGGTTAAACCGCATAAGAATTCGATCAAGTTTGGAAAGGGAGATAAACTCTCTCCTAGGTTCGTGGGACCTTTCAGGATCATGGAAAGAAAGGGGCCCATGGCCTATCGACTAGCCTTGCCTGATTCCGTGAGGCATATGCATGATTTTTTTCACGTATCTGTTTTGAGACATTATATTAGTGACCCTCCACATGTTATTGACATGAGTTCCTTTCAAGTATTAGATGAGGGAGTTCTCATGTCTGAGCTGACCCACATCTTGGACTATCGCATTCAACAACTATGACATCGAATAGTAGATCTAGTCAAGGTCCAGTGGGACAACTATAGTCCGCACTCGGTGACCTGGGAGGATGCATATGATATGCACCAACAGTTTCCATTTGTGTTTGATAGATAGACTTATGATACTCTGATACACATTATTTTCGACACTTATACTTTGAAACTTCAAGACAAAGTTTAGACCAAGAGGGCTGTATGTAAAATCCTGCTCTTGTGAACTGAGAATTTTTTTTCTTTGAGGACATTTGATCACAACTGATCTGGATTATTATGCTATTAAAACATTGATTTTAATTATGAGCCATTATGGGTTGATGTCATGTTGTTTTTCTACATTGACATAGACAAGTGCTATTGACTTGGTTTTACTGAGTGTGCAGGATTTTCAACCTCGAGGATGCAGAAGCATCGATGGAACCCCTTGGACTCTAGATCGAGTCAGGGAGTGAACCATTGGGGTTTGATTGTTTTATATGTGATATTAGTGCATCTGATTAGACGATATGATTATGGATATGTTTCTAACATGATTCGTTGATGATGCAGGTTGACGATAGCTTGCCGACCAGACTCACATGTGGAGTAGAGGGGTCATGCACGACTACCAGAGATGTTGAGGGAGAGGTGTGGATAACATCTCTACCACAACCTACTAGCACTCCCGCTATGGCTCGAAATGTAGTTTAACGTTTACCTAGTTCAAGAGGACCCATGATGTCATGAGGGAAGAATGTGACAGTCACTCACGATGATTCTAAGGTGCGTGCAACAAGGAGGGGGATTTATTCCTTAGAGGCCCTTAGTCTCCCACAAGTTCACCTGGTGGAGTATTGACTTTAGGGGTTTTTTATGTCTACCAAGTTATTCAAGAGGTGAGTGGCACCCTTGGAGCACATGGTGCATCCTGAAGGGACGATTGCACAAGAAAAATGGAAAGAGGCAAGTGGCACCCTTGGAGCACGTAGTGTTTCCTGAAGGGCACGTTGTGCAAGGGAAACATATGAGGCGAGTGGCACCCTTGGAGCACCTAGTGCGCCCTGAAGGGCACGTCATATTGTTAATGATAAATGAATGAAACTAGATGGCCTTAGGAAGAATAACGTGATAAGAAATTTTTAAAACAATTTCCCTAACAAAATGTCGCCCAGAACGAAAATTAAAGTTTACGTCTAA
>JZKD02S2150365.1:345753-364325 GCA_000966675.3 Picea glauca
AATTGAGTTCTAAATGAAAAGGGGAAAGAGGGAAATCTAAAATAATTAGGAAACTAGGAAAAAAGGGAAACATAAAAAGAAAAGGGAAACACAAGGGAAAAAGCAGAAAGTCAAATTTAGAAAGGTATCTAGCATTTAAGAACTTTCTAAATTAATTGAACTAGTAAACTGGTAATGTGGAAAGTCATTAAAACTTGTAAGGGAATATGGGGACACATAGGAGCGATTCTAGGATTGAATTTAGGTGGGTCAGGAAAATAGGGGTAATTAATTAATTAAATTAATTAATTTATGGAGGAATGAAGGGGATGGGTGACACTTGTATGGGGAGAATTTTTAGGAATTAATTTATTAAACATTAATTTAAATGGGATTTTGGAAAGGTAAAGGACTTCGAAAATATATATAAAGGAGGGAGGAAGAGGAAGAGAGAACTCTTCTGTTTGGCATAACTTTACACTGCACAAATCTATACTTGACTGACTTAGCTTGTGAGAGTTGGGATACCCAGCTCGGTGAGGAGTGGTAGCTTGGCCTTGTGAGGCGAGATGGGAGCTAGTTGATTCTATGGTTAGTGTATGTGGCCCCTTTGTGTCTCGGGGGACTAAGAGGGAAGAATTGTATCCCTAGCACTGGCTGGGAGGTACCAATGAAGTCTCATCGGTTGGAAAGTGGGAGTTACACAGAGCGCGCGAGACATCAACTCAGAGCAGTGATCAGGAAATGGTATGCTTTCTTTATTTTTGCATGGTAGATTGTAGTAGGATTTATGCTTTGGATCTGCAGGTTTAATTGGGTAAGTAAATTGATTTTCTTAGTGTTCTAGTCGATGATTGAATTTTTCCATGGACTATACCTCGATGATTGATTGACTCCCATGGCCTTCGATTCGCAACATGTCTTGACCACCCTGTGGTGTATTGATTTGTGAATATTGTGGTTGTTTTTGCCTTTTGTCCCTAGCTCATCAGTCCTCACCTAAGAAGTCAGACAAGAGCCTGATCTACAATCGTCTCTTCGATGTTAATATACCAATGGATCTCAACACCCTACCTTTTTGTGCATGGATGATGAGTGAAGGACATTCCTATCAGCTGTCTACCTATGTTATTGTCCTTGGCTGATTGTTTAACTTGCACCATCTAGCCAAGACCTCTGTGTATGGATTATCTTGTGTCCTTGTTGGTTTTTTCTATTCCTTGACTGATAGAATCCCTACGATCATTTCAATGACTTTTCCCATTGGATCCTTGCATTTCTCTTACTATTGTCTGTGTTGTATTGGTATTATAGAAATGGAAAAATGAATTGATCTCATGTTTGGATTTTTTCATTGGTATCCTGGAAATGGAAAAATGTTTTTATTTTTTATTCCTATTTGCATTGTATTGGTATTCTGGCAATGGAAAAACAAATTGATTTTATGTCTGCATTTTTGTATTGGTATCCTGGAATGGAAAAATGTTTTTATTTGTTATTCTTGTCTATGTTGTATTGGTATTCTGGAAATGGAAAAATGAATTGATTTCATGTCTGCATTTTTGTATTGGTATCCTGGAATGGAAAAATGTTTTTATTTGTTATTCATGTTTGCGTTGTATTGGTATTCTGGCAATGGAAAAACGACTTGATTTCATGTCTTCATTTTTGTATTAGTATCCTGGAATGAAAAACGTTTTTATTTGTTATTCATGTGTGCGTTGTATTGGTATTCTGGAAAATGGAAAAATATTTATGTGTTATTCATGTTTGCGTTGTATTGGTATCCTGGCAATGGAAAAACAAAATCATTTCCCTGTCTGTGTTTTTATAATTGGTATCCTGGTAAGGGAAGGGATTTTTGGTCATTCATGTATGTGTTTGCATTTGGCATCTGGGCAATGAAAAAGGGAAACCATGATTTTTCCATTTAAAACGTGCCTAATATTTCCGTTGAAGTGCCCACGTTTTTTCTTTAAAAGTTGATAGAGATTGTCGTTGAAATGCCCACGTTTTTTTCTTTTAAAAGTTGATAGAGGTTGTTGTTGAAATATCCACATTTTTTCTTTTAAAAGTTGACAGAGATTGTTGTTGAAATGACCACGTTTTTTTCTTTTAAAAGTTCACAAAGATTGTTGTTGAAATGCCCATGTTTTTTCTTTTAAAAGTTGACAGAGATTGTTGTTGAAATACCCACATTTTTTCCTTTAAATCGATTGATTGAGTTGCTGATAAAATGCCCACAAATTTGTTTTAAATCGATTTCCTGAGCTTATTGTAAACGCCCATGATTTTGGCTATTAAATCGATTTCTAGAGCTTGTTGTAAATGCCCACGATTTTTTCCAATTAAATGTGACTGAGTTTGTTGTAAAGGCCCACGATTTTTTCCAATTAAATGTGACTAAGTTTGTTGTAAATAACCACATATTTGCCCCAAAAAAAATATTGACTGAGTTCATTTTTGAAGGGACACGATTTTCCTATTTAGAATGTTGACTGCGTTGATTGTTGAATGACCACAAGTCGATCCTTCTGCAGTTGTTTTGTCATTTTATTCTCCTTCAATTTGAGTGTACCCAACATTCTCACTGCCAAACATTAATTTCTACAACCATGTTATTGGTCAGATTAATTCCTATGTAAATGCCATGTTATTTGTCAAGTTAATTTCTATAGCAATGTCAAAGGACAACAGTTTCCTTCTTAATATTAATTGCCACGGCGATGTTAACAGTCAATAGTTCCCTTCTTAATTTTATAGATAGATAGTTATTTTTGGTACAGTTATATTAGATAGATGACATGTGTAATTTAAATGATTACAAGTGTTATATTGTAGAATTTTACATTGATGTTTCTAATGTAGTTATATATTGTCATTTGATAGTTAGATTGTAATTTTAGGGATTAACTTAGAATTACCCTTTTAGATGGTGATTAATGGTTAAATGAGTTTAGGAGTATTGAACAAAGTATAGATTAATATTTCTAAATTAATTTTTAGTTAATGATTAAATCATAATGCAACATTGCTGAACTGATTCGTAATTGAGGTTATTTCGATTGAAATTAATGCTTGATTGTAATATAGAATTGTCGATTGATTTGAAGGTGATGTTATTTAGATTGAAAGTAATGACTATGGTGTAAAGTAGAATGGTCGATTGGATTGTATTAATTGTTAATCAGTTGGTAAGTTAAATACTAAATTATAGTTTAGACTTGCTAAATTCCAATGGATATTCAATGTCAAAAACAATTTGTAACTGTTGACTAGTTTAGAATTGATGAATGGGTTGGGTGGGTGATGAAGCTGTGACTCCCCTGGTAGTCGTCCTCCTTTATCTTGTTGACCTTTTGTGTGGGGTGTGGGTATAGTATCCCTGTTAGTATTCGGCTCCTAGCGCATCGAAGTTTTCTAGAGTCCTTGGTCCAGATATGATGTGTTGCACCAAGGTTATTGATGTGTCTATCATCGAGGGATGACATGATTCCTGATGAAAGGATCATGGCGCACCCTATTGGATAGCAGTGAATGATAACTTGGCCAGAGTCGGTGCCTTCCGTGTGAGTGTTGTTGAGCATTGTAAGTTTGTTTTTGCACACAACTTGAACGCCTTCATGCATTTGGTTCACGCGCCTTGAGGTTCTAGTCTTTTTTCATCAAGTTTGTTGTGTTAGGAGGGGGATGATGTCCATTGGCTTGTAGGCAGGGTCCTGTTGTGTCAGACGGGTAGTCGTTTCTCCTTGTCTTAACACATGTTTTGCCCCATTTCTCCTATGCTAGTGCATTGAGTCATAGTTGCCCATTGCCTGGACTGCATGCTTATGTTCATCGTCAATGGTGAGGTAAAATGTTGTCATCGTCGCCTTCTTTCCCTAAAAACTAAAAAAAACTATTAAAAAATTGCACTTATGCTTCGCTTGTAGTCGTAACGAAGGGGCCATTACATTACATAATCATGTTAATCATTGAGTTTTTGAATGAATTTGTTTTTTTAGGCCTTAACTAAGGGAGCATATATCTTGGAATCAAATCCAATATATCGCCATCCATGCCCAAAGTAGTGTGGTTGGATGAAATATATTCCATGTTATTTTCCTTGCATCAACAATCAAAGGAATTGTCTCCTTGGGAAAATTGACATTCGTAAATGCAAGGTGTCTAAGGGATTGAAAAAATTGAAATTCAATCAGTGAATGTTGCTTAGATGAATTTCAAGAAAAAACCAAATCAACACAAGTAGGTCACTCATGTCTTACACAGAGATGTGACCAAGACTCATGACAATATGTAGGACATGTGAAGCATAGGGGGGTATTTACTTACCCATTACCATTAGGTCTCACTAGATGGTTTCAATATGTGTTTTGTCAATCTAGTCCAAATATAAATGTGTAAAGAACCTCATGTTTCATCACGACAACAAGCCTCACATAACAAGTGCAATTTTTATTTATTTTTTATTTTTGTGTGTGTAAAGGTAATGATGTCATTATACTCGAAAACGCAACATGACGACGAATAAAGCACAAGAAACTCACACAACAACAACATGACAACCAAACATAGAAGAACATCAATCACTTGGAAGCAATGTACAACATTCAACCGACAAGAATAAAAATGAATACCTGCCCGTCCTACCCTGCAATGGTTAGGACCTCCAGGACACATAAGCAATGCTCAAGCCCAAGTTCCCATCAATTTTGACCATTGAAGGTCTCAGGTCTGGCGATTGATCTGAGGAACAAGGAGGTGTTTACATCCCACCCCAACAACAAGTCCAAGTTGACAAGGCTAAATGACAACATCAAGATCATTCAGGACACTTCACTCCACAATAATCAATTCTATAAATCTTTCAAGAATATTTAAATTTGTCCCTTTAAAGCAATTTGTGCAAGGTAGACATTCAAACACTTTATTTACTCCCATATTGAAAACTATGTTATTTTATATAAGGTTGCCTATTATACACACTTACACTCTGAATTGTTACAATAATGGAATCTAAATAAAGAATTATCTAATGGAGGTATAACTTTGACTACTTACTTCCAATAAAATCCAAATCTTTTCAGGTTTTTTTTTTCAAATATTTTAAAAGGTATTTTATTGAACCTGAAAATTTACATATCTTATAATAGAATCTAAAGATAAACTATATCTTGACCATTGGATTCCAATAAAATCTTATATCCTTTCATTAATATTTAAGACCACTCAAGTATTTTACTTTAATGAACATTGAAATATTAAATTCTTGATCATATTGAAAACCATGTTAATCCATATAAAGCCACATCTTATACATAGTTACATTTAAGTGATCTAATCATAAAATCTAATGATAAATACAACTTTGAAATCTTGTTTCCCCAAAATCCAATTCTATAAATCTTTGAGGAATATTTTAAGGATACTCTTATAAGACATTTACTTAATATGGACCTTGAATTATTTTAATACAACTGATAATTTATATACATTTACACCCTAACAACACTTACAATAAAGAATCAATTAAAAGGATTTTCATTAAGAAAATACAGGACACACAGGTGGGTACAACTGACTAATAGTTAAGGTTCGGAAATAATTTACTGCCATTTAATAAATTCCTTCAATTCGAAATGGTCATTGAAGATTACTGTTGTAACAACTATCATTCCATTTATTTAATTAGTTACTACTAAATCAACTGTCACTTAAAAATTATGCCATTTAAAACTTTTATTGTCATCACTAGGACGTCACGCACTTTAATAAAGGTGCATTGCTTGAGCCAAGGGTTACGAGGAAGGTTGTTCGTTGGATTTAACGTTGAACATAAAGGTGCAGAGTAAATAATTTATATGCTATCATTAAAAATCAGGAAGGCAAAGTTGTTATAAGGTATCACTGTCATTCAATGTAAGATAAGGAAATTAATGTGAAACTGTACATAGATGGAATAATATCGTAGTTAAAGCCGATTAATAATTTACTGGTGAAGAAGATACTACAGTCTTCTAGAGGTAAGGCCTAACTATAGAGTGATAAAAATGCATAGGGTGCATGTGGACCAAGGGCTATCAGTCAGCTATCGATTCCTAGTCAACCCTCAAGATCATTCTGTCGGCAGTCATGGGATTGTTATCCAGTAATCAATGTCGTTCAAAAGTAAAAAGTAACTGTCTAAGATGTCTGACAATGTTGACCATCAAGAATATTGTCCAATCGATTTCCCACAAGCATTGTCACTGCCAATATATTTTACAGTTATTCCCCACAAATGGAATTCCAGACTAGAGTGTCGTGTAAGGGTAAAATGCCGACTGGTTATGTATTCCATCACCCTTATCGCTATACCCTACCTTGTACATGAATATCTTCATCGACAGCCTATCCACAGTTATATATATATATAAATCATCCTCAATAACAAAAGGGCATTTAACATCGATCCAACAAAACATTAAAATTATAAAATTTCCAATATAAAACATAATCATTAACTAGATTATTTAAGACGTATCACACGACTCATCAAGATAGTGGGTGGAGTTTAACATCAAGGTGGGAAGGTAATTCACTGAAAATGTAGTCTTAGAAAGTGTAGAACACGCTCTTTAAATTGGAAGGAATCACCCAAAGAAAGGGCAAATTCTTAGTGGAAAAGGTGTGCGACTTCGCAGTCCAAAGGCAGGCAAATTTGCCTTCAAGCCTGTTAATTTGCAGAGGGAGAAAACACAGTATCTAATACCAAAGAGAATCACTGGAAATGGCTCACAGTCAATGAGTTTAAATAGAAGAGAGGTGCTGATTTTTATTATCAAATCACCGGTTCCAGTCAACAAAATCTGAGTATTACCCACCCAAAAGTTACTAAGTTTACCACAAAATAAATTGCGCCTAAAAACAAATAAAGGTTGAGTGAACAGAAGTGATTATCACAGTCACTAGAATAGTAATGAAATCGCAACATAAGTAAAAGGAACAGTATCAAAACGCCATCAACACAATAAAACATAGAGGTAAGGTATCAAGCAGAGCCCAAGAAAACGCAAGGATTAATCACAGAGGACAATAAGTGGTTTGCTGTCGGAAGAAGGACCACCTCAGAGGTAGCAAAGAAGCAAGGCGCAAGACCATCAATTAGCCAAGAACAATGAGAAGGGGTAGATGGTGGACAAGTTCATCCTTCGCCCATCATCCTTGCACAGAAAAGTAGGGCGTTGAGATCCATAGGTATTTTAACGCTAAGGCAACGACCGTAGATCAGGCTCCTGGCTGACTGCTCAGGCGAGGACTGGTGAGCTAGGGATGAAGGCTAAACAACCTCAAGGTCACAATCAACACACAGGGTGGTCACGACATGCGGGAAGATGAAGGCCATGGGAGTCAACCACAATCGAGCTAGGCTAAAGAGAGTTTCAGTCACCAATTAAAAAAAACATCATTTACTTTTCCACTAAATAAGCAGATCTGAGCATAAGTCCTAATACATTCTATCGGAAAAAAATGAAGAGAGTGTACCATTGTCTGATCGCCCGCTCTGAATGACATCCGGCGCGCTCCATGCAGCTCCTGCTCACCAACCGTCGAGACTTCACCGGTACCTCCCAGGCAATGCTACGGGTACTCTTCTTCCCCCTTAGCCCCCCAAGCCGCAAAGGGGCCACACACACTATCCAGAGATTTCAACTAGCTCCTAGCTCGCCTCGCAAGGCTGAGCTACCACTCCACTCCGAGATGGGTATCCCAACTCCCACAAGTAAATCAGTCAAGTATATATTTCTGCAGCGTAACATTACACAAACAGAAGATGATCCAACCTCCATAACCTCCCTTCATTATATAGAGTTTCGTGGTTCCTTACCTTCCAAATTTTTTCTTTTAGTTAAGTTTTTATAATTTAATTCCTAAAAATTCCTCTCCGTACAAGTGTCACCCATCCCCTTCCCTCCTCATAAATTAACTTCTTTAATTAATTAATCATTTTTATTTCCCTCACCCACCTAGAGTTACTCCTAGAATCACTCCTAGTTGTCCCCAAAATGTCTTACAGGTTTTAATAACTTTCCTTTTTATTAGATTGCTTGTTCAATTTAAATTAGAAAGCTCTTAATGGTATATACTTTTTCTAAGTTTGACTTTCCACTTTTTCCCTTATGTTTCCCCTTTTTCCTATTTTATGTTTACCTCTTTTCCTAGTTTCCTAAATTTTTAGATTTTCCCTCTTTCCCCTTTTAATTAGAACTCAAAAAGGTAGGTGTGGAAATTAACCCTTTTTCCCTTTTCTTATTTAATTAATATTTTAAAATTATCAAATTAATAAAACCATTAATTCCCCTTTTTCTTTTAAATTTTATTCCAACGGATTTATTATATATATATATATATATTTGAATAAATTAAATTTCTTATTCCCTTCATGTTACAAGATTTAACTAAGGTCATAATTATTATTTATGTTGTTTTTTATTGTTAAAAAAAAAAAATATTTTTTTTAGAGAGATAAAATTTTACCACCAACATAGTTTAGACTTATTCCTTAAATTTTCGTAGAGGGCGACATTTAATTAGGGAAGTTGTTGTTTTTTTTTTTTTTTTAATTCTTATCACGTTATTCGTCCTAAGGCCATCTAGGTTCATTCCTCTATCATCAACAACGTGACGTTCCCTTCAGGACACACTAGGTGCTCCAAGGGTGCCACTCGCCACATCTGTTCCCTTGTGCGATGTGCCCTTCAGGACGCACTACGTGCTCCAAGGGTGCCACTCACCACTCTCCATTTTTATTGTGCGACGTGCCCTTCAGGATGCACCATGTGCTCCAAGGGTGCCACTCACCTCTTGACTGACTTGGTAGACATCAATAACCCCTGGAGTCAACACTCCACCAGGTGAACTTGTGGGAGACTAAGGGATTCTAAGGAATAAGGCCCCCACCTTATTGTATGCCCCTTATAATCATCAAGAGAGACTTTCGCTATTTTCCCTGATGGCATCCTGTGTCCTGTTGAACTAGGTAGTCGTTAACCTACAGTTCGAGCCACAACGGGAGTGCTAGTAGGCTGTGGCAGGGCTTCTGTCCACACCTCTCTCTCAACATCTCTGGTAGTCATGCGTGACCCCTTTACTCCATATGTGAGTTTGGTCGGCAAGCTATTGTCAACCTGCATCATCAATAAATCATGTCAAAACATATCCATATCATATCATCCAGTCAGACGCACTAATATCACAGTAAAATAATCAAACCCTAATGACACACTCCCTGACTCTATTCGGAGTCCAATGGGTTCCGTCGATGCCTCTGCATCCTCGAGGTCCAAAACCCTACACACTCAATAAAACTAAGTCAATAACACTTGTCTACATCAATGTAGTAAAACAACATGTCATCTACCCATAATGCCTCATAATCAAAATCAAAAGTTTTAATAGCATAATAATCCGGATCACTTACAAGCAAGTGTCCTCAAAAATAAGTTCGCTCAGTCCACCAGAGAGGGATGTTACATACAACCCCTCTTGGTCTAAACTTCATCCCAAAGTTTCACAATATAAATGCCAAAATTAAAGTGTATCACAGTATCTTATGTCTATGTATCAAAAACAAATGGAAACTATTGGTGCATATCATATGCGTCCTCCCAGGTCATCGGGTGCAGACTATAATTGTCCCACTGGACCTTGACCTGCTCTATCAATCGATGTTGTAGTTGTCGAACGCGATGATCCAAGATGCGGACAGGCTCAGCCATGAGTTCTCCCTCATCTGATACCTGCAAGGAACTCATGTCAATAACGTGTGTAGGATCAGTAATATAATGTCTCAAAACAGATACATGAAAAACATCGTGCATACACCTCAAAGAATTAGGCAAGACTAGTCGATAGGCCATGGGCCCCTTTCTCTACACAATCTCGAAAGGTCCCATGAACCTAGGATAGAGTTTAGCTCCCTTCCCAAACTTGATCGAACTCTCATGAGGTTTAACCCATAAGAAGACTCGATCGTCGACCTCATAACTATGGTCGACACGATGCGCATCGGCATAACTCTTCTGTCGATCTTGCACTTGTTTAATTCTTTGTCTTATTGTTTTCATTTTCTCTTCCATTTATTGGATCACTTATGGTCCCATTAGGACCCTATCCTCAAGCCAATCCCAACTCAAGGGCATCCGACATGGTTGCTCATAAATAAACTCAAAAGGCTCCATCTTAATGGTGCTCTGGTAACTGTTGTTGTAAGAGAACTCCACTAGTGGCAAGAATTCTTCCCAATTCTTTTGTTGGTCCATCACGTACATGCGCAACATGTCCTCCAAGGTTTGGTTTGTTCATTTAGTCTGCCCATCAGTCTCTGGTTGATACGCAGTACTAAAGTTCAGTTGGGTTCCCAAGGCCTCTTGGAAACTCGTCCAAAATTATCCAATAAACACTGATCCTTGATCGGATATAATCCTCTTAGGCACACCATGCAGCCTCACAATCTCACTGATGAAAACTCTAGCTATGTCCGATGCCTGATACATCGTACACATAGGAATAAATTGAGCACTCTTCATCAGAGTGTCTACTACTACAAAAATCGAGTCATGTCTCCTTGCCGTCAGTGGCAATCCAACAATAAAATCCATCAAAATAACCTCCCATTTTGATTCTAGAATAGCGTGTGGTTGTAGTAATCCTGCTTGGTGTCTATGTTCAACCTTTACCTGTTGACATTCTAGACATTTGGCCTTATAGTTGACTATGTTGGCCTTCATTCCCTTCCAAAAGAATAAGGGTTTAAGGTCTACCCTCATCTTCATGACTCCCGGGTGAGCCATGTATACTGCTCTATGAGCCTCGCTTAGGATCAACATCCTCAACTTGTCGTTTGGCGGTACGTAGATCTAACCTTTAAACCTCAATAACCCATCGTTATCAAATGAAAATCCCTCAAATTGTGGTACCATCATTGTGTTTTGTTCGATAAAACCCTCAACCTCTTTGTACCATTCATCATCATGCTATAAATTTAGAATCTTTTCACGTAGATTTGTCTAAAGAGGTAGCACCGAAAAGATGCATGGTCTCTGACTCAATGCATCTGCCACTCGGTTCACCATTCCTTTTATGTAACTAATCTCAAATTCGTACTCGCTAAGTAATTTATACCAATGTTGTTGTCACGCATTCAGGTCACTCTGCATAAAGGTGTGTTGTAGTCCATAGTGGTCAGTCCTTAGTTCAAAATTTTGTCCAACGAGGTAGTGTCTCCAAGCCTTCAAGGCATATACGATGGATAACAACTCCAAATCATGCATCACATAGTTCTCCTCATGCCTTCTTAGTTTCCTCGAGATGTAAGAGATCACTCGTCCATCTTTCATTAAGACTCCACCTAAGCCTTCCTTGGATGTGTCAATGCATACCAAGAACTCTGTGTCCATGTCAGGGACCTTTAGTATCGATGTTGTTGTCAACAACTCCTTGAGCCTCCGAAATGATTCTGCACATTTCTCGATCCAAACAAACTTCTTTTTTTTCTTCTGCAATTCCATAATCGGATTTGCTATCTTTGAAAACATCTCAACGAATCGTCGATAGTATCCTACTAAACGCATGAAGCTACACACTTCCGGGACATTCATCGGTGCAGGACATTCCATAATAGCCTCAACCTTTGCTGGATCCATGGCGATGCCTTCGCTTGAGATGACATGCCCTAGGTAGTGAATCCTCAATTGATAAAATGAGCATTTGGACAACTTCTCATACAATTTGTGCTCTCGCAGACACTTTAGTACCAAGCGCAAGTGCACGTCATGCTCCTCCGTCGTCCTAGAGTAAATAAAAATATTGTCAATGAATACTTGGATGAACTTGTCCAAGTACTCGTGGAACACCCCATTCATCAAAATCATAAATACCCCTAGGGCGTTTGTCAGTCCAAACGGTAAAACAGTAAACTCGTAATGTCCAAACCTCATCTTAAAGGCGGTCTTAGGGACGTCATCCTCCTTGATCCGTAACTGGTGATACCCAGATCGCAAATCAATCTTGGAGAACACCGTCACGCCCTTCATTTGATCGAACAGATCATCAATTCTCGGAAATGGATACTGATTCTTGATCATGGCCTTGTTCAATTGACGATATTCAATGAAGAGCCTCCACGACCCATCCTTCTTTTGTATGAAAAATAGCAGGTGCACCCTATGGTGACACACTAAGACGTATCAGTCCCAAGTCCATCAACCCCTTCAATTGCATTTTCAACTCTTGTAACTCCGGAGTCGACATCCGATAAGGCATTCTTGCTATCAGTTCAGTCCCCAGTTTTAGGTCTATAATAAATTCCAATTCCCTCTCCGGCGGCATCCCAGGTAATTCCTCCGGAAAGATGTCCACAAACTCTCTCACCACCAGAAGGTGTTCTAGACCTTCCACTACTCTCTTCTCATTTAATGCAAGGATCGCATAAATCTTGCACCCCTTGCGCATGCTCTTCTAAAGTTGCAAGAAAGAGATGAACCTCAAGGAAACTCCCTAGTTTTGGCCTACAATCACATGTCTCTATCCCTCATCATCGACCAAGCTCAACCGTTTCATCTTATAGTTGAGTATTGCCTCATGTGATTCCAACCAATCCATACAAATCACAACATCATAAGATCCTAGGATCATGATGTACAGGTTGAACCTTGTGACAAACTCTCCCAGGTTAAGGACATAGCCCGTAATCTTTCCTCCAGCCTTTTGTTTAGCTCCCAAGGCCATCTCTACGAAGATAAACTAGTCTTGTTCGACTTCCTTTACCTTAATCCTTTTTAGCACTGCACCATAAATGAAACTCTTGGTAGCACCGGGATCTATCAAAATACTAAGGGTTTGGTCAGCGACGGTACCTATCATCTTGAGCATAGTCGACTGATGCTCTGCCTGGAGGTTATTCACCGCTACATGAATCTGATGGGCCTTTCCCATATCTCCCACGGTAGTCGGTCCAGCTGATCCGGATGCTTTGGTCCTCTCCACAGAGTAGTCACACTGGTAGTGTGGCTCCCCACATGTCCAACACCCCTTATCTGGCCCAGTAGTCCTGGTACCCGAAGTAGAAGATGATGGCCCATCGGCCTGGAATCCTAGTCTGTTATGCTGAACATGCCTAAACTGTTGCTGCTACGGTCAATGTTGCTGCTGATGTTCTGGTCCCCGATAAGGTGTTCATTGTTGATGCGTCGATCGCCAAGGTGTAGTGAAAGTGGATCCCTTCTAGAAGCCACGATATCCTGGTGTATGTCTGGCTGGTGTCTGATGTTGTTGTGCTTTAGATGAAACCTGTCCTACTGGTCTCGTTGGAGTCCTAGTCTGACCCCCGCTGATAAGCTCCTCCTCTGCTATGAGGGCCTTCTAGATGGAATCATGCAAGTTTTGAGGCATCAAAATCATGACCTTTGCACATATGTTGTCGTTAAGGCCAAACACGAACCTGCTGACCTTAAGTTTCTCAGTGTTAAGGTGCAGAGCATACCAGAGAAACTCCATAAAACGGGCCTCATACTCAGGCACCATATGACCTCCCTGTCGTAAGGCATTGAACGCGTTGAGATAATGCTCAATGAATTCTTTTGAAAGGTACCTCTTTTGGAATCGCTGCTCGAACAGTTCCCATGACATGTCTTCGATGGCCATGTTTAGTTGTGGTAGGAGTGCCTTCCACCATATAAGATCGCCCCCCTTTAGTTGAAAGACCGCCATGCAGACCTTCATGTTGGAGGTATAATCGTGAAGTGTGAATCACATCGCCATGTTCTCCAACCATGCCTCGGTGACTACACCATCCGGGACACCAAATAACTCAGGAAATTTGACCTTCTCGAGTTCACGGTGAGTGCTACTAGTACCGACTGGAGCACATGTCAGAGCCTCAACGGTTTCCAGTGCCTTAGCCTCATCTCTGTCCAAAAGGATAATCAGTGACTCGAACATGCGCTGAAAGGATCTCATCATTCTGACTACATCACCAACTGTTATCTTCTCCTGTCTGAGAACCTGCTCATCTCCCTGGGGGTTAGACCCCTCAGGCATGGATGCTACTAGAGGCAACGCACCTCCTCCCGTATCACCCCGTCATCTACCTCTGCGGCGTCCTCTAACCATGATCACCTGCATGCACAAGTCAAATCGATTAGCAACAGTATAATCAAATCATATCAACGAAATTCGTAGTGATCCCAAGTCGTGGGTTGAACCGGCTCTGATACCACATGTAACGAACCTCCTGTTTCGACACGACAACAAGCCTCACATAACAAGTGAGAATTTTTTTTTTTTTGTGTGTGTGTGTGAAGAGGTAATGATGTCATTATACTCAACAATGCAACACGACAACGAACAAAGCGCAAGCAACTCATGCAACAACAACATGATGACCAAACATAGAAGAACATCAATCACTTGGAAGCAATGCACGACATTCAACTGACAAGAATAAAAATGACTACCTGCCCGTCCTACCCTACAATGGTTAGGACCTCCAAGACACATAAGCAATTCTCAAGCCCAGGTTACCATCGATTTTGACCATTGAAGGTCTCAGGTCTGGCGACTGTTCTGAGGAACAAGGAGGTTTCTACATCCCGCCCCAACAACAAGTCCAAGCTAACAAGGATAAATGAAAACATAAAGATCATCCAGGACACTTCACTCTACAATAATCAATTCTATAAATCTTTCAAGAATATTTAAAGTCATCCCTTTAAAGTAATTTGCATAAGGTAGACATTGAAACACTTTATTTACGCCCATATTGAAAACCATGTTATTTTATATAAGGTCACCTATTATACACACTTACACTTTGAATTGTTACAATAATGGAATCTAAATAAAGAATCATCTAATGGAGGTATAACTTTGACTACTTACTTCCAATAAAATCCAAATCTTATCAGTATTTGTTTTTCAAATATTTTAAAAATTATTTTATTGAACCTAAAAATTTACATATCTTATAACAGACTCTAAAGATAAACTATATCTTGACCATTGGCTTCCAATGAAATCTTATATCCTTTCATTAATATTTAAGACAACTCAAGTATTTTACTTTAACGAACATTGAAATATTAAATTCTTTTCCATATTGAAAACTATGTTAATCCATATAAAGCCACATCTTATACATAGTTACATTTAAGTGATCTAATCATAAAATCTAATGATAAATACAACTTTGAAATCTCACTTCCCAAAAATCCAATTCTATAAATCTTTGAGGAATATTTTAAGGATACTCTTATAAGACATTTACTTAATATGGACCTTGAATTATTTTAATACAACTGATAATTTATATACATTTACACCCTAACACCACATACAATAAAGAATCTATTAAAAGGATTTTCATTAAGAAAATACAAGACACACAGGTGGGTACAACTAACTAACAGTTAAGGTTCAGAAATAATATAAAGCCATTTAATAAATTCCTTCAATTCGAAATGGTCATTGAAGATTACTATTGTAACAACTGTCATTCCATTTATTTAATTAGTTACTGCTAAATCAACTATCACTTAAAAATTCTGCCATTTAACACTTTTATTGCCATCACCAGGACGTCATGCACTTTACTAAAGGTGCATTGCTTGAGCCAGGGGTTATGAGGCAGGTTGTTCGCTAGATTTAACGCTGAACATAAAGGTGTTGAGCAAATAATTTGTATGTTGTCGTTAAAAATTGGGAAGAGAGAGTTATTAGAAGGTATCATTGTCAAGCAATGTAAGATAAGGAAATTAATGTGAACCTGTACATAGCTGTAATAATATCGCAGTTAAATCCGATTAAGAATTTACTGACAAAGAAGATACTATAGTCTTCTAAAGGTAAGGCCTAACTATAGAGTGATAAAAATGCACAGGGTGCACGCGGACCAAGGGATATTAGTTAGCTATCGATTGACGCAAACCCCCTTCTCCTAGATCCATAGACCAGGATCCGTGCAGGATCTTTTTCTCTCTTATGGACCCAAAGTGCTCCACTGGCCCTTCTATTTCCCCTTTCAGGAAATCTACACCCACAACAACCTTGAGAAATTTTCCCCCTTATACTTCGGAAGATCGAACTTCACGATTTCGTGAAATTCCTGTGGCCGAGTGTCTTGTCTCTCATATCCCCGAAACCCGAAATTATGACACTTCGCCTTTTCTCTCTCTCTCTCATCTTTCTCCTAATCATGAATTTGGGAGTCGCAATGTCATGCAACTCATCCCCTCGACCTTCGAAAACCCGATTCCCGCATTACCGAAACTCCAATGTTCGGTCGCCAAAAGGAAATCGACGGTTGTGATTCTCCGCTCAATCCAACAGTCAATGCATTTTCGCATATCAGGAGTTTGAGACTCTGGATGCCAAAAACCTCATGTCAA
Organism: Picea glauca; assembly: GCA_000966675.3. Classification (NCBI taxonomy): domain Eukaryota; kingdom Viridiplantae; phylum Streptophyta; class Pinopsida; order Pinales; family Pinaceae; genus Picea; species Picea glauca. The sequence continues at coordinate 362,157 of JZKD02S2150365.1, forward strand.
CACAAACTCCTAATTCCCGAACCCCGATATCCCGTACTGCTATTCTTTCTGGGCTTTCCACCTTTTAGCGATTTCGGAACTTCCATTCCCGAAATGCGTGGGTCTCCTATCTTTAGGATTCGTGAAATGATAAACCCCGATAAGCCGATGGACTTTCCTATCGGGATTTTCCCCGAAGTCTTGGATTTTTTCCATGCGTCCTCCTATGATGGATGGTCCTCAATCATTTCATGATTTCGCGAAATCAAATGCCGAAATGCTTCGCATCCTGTCCTCTTGAACCCCAAAATTCCAGCATGTGAAATGCCAACAAACTCTTGATCATCGCCACGTGTCTCAACAGACGGACGGTCCTGATTCAGTTTGAGATTTAACGACTTGTAATTCCCCGATGTCGCAATTTCTCTGTCAACTCAAAACCCCAGTAGCCGAAATACCGACGGGTTCTTGATCTCCACCACGTGTCCTAATGAATGGATGGTTCAGATCAATTTCAATATTTTCTCTATCAAGTGACCCGATCTCCTATCCTCGAGACTTTCGATATCCTGAATTTCAAAGCCCCAATATCTCGATGCTTTTCGAGACTTTCACTCTATTGGCGAGGGTTTAACCCCCGTGCAACTCCTGTCAGATCCCATGACTGACGGGTATCTAAGTGAGGATTCGACGGCTCATGATCTCCTAAGCTTGAGACTTTGGAAACATTCGTAACCCCCTTACTTCTCTGTCAGATCGGACGACTGGTAGAACTTCGCAAATTCTCTACGAAGAATTTCGACCGTTCGTCTCTTCCCTTGAGAGCTTCTACAAAACTTCAACAAAATATTTCTCTGTGTGGAACTTGTCCTCCTACAGCATGAAATCACTGCACCTCCTTTCAATTCTTTAAGTCACTTAGCATCTTTCTTCCCTTCGACGACTTGAAAGTTTTGAATCCTTCTGAGGTTTTCCACGACTTCGAGTCTTTCATAAAAACTCCTGCTGGCACTCCTTGCGGCAGACCTTCAAACACTTTTCAAGTGTTGAACTCCTTTCATATCTACACACTTCCTACAACAACAGTCTCTAAACAAGTCATTCGGGTTACAAACCCCTTAAGCTTCGCTCGGCCTACACACACTTTGCACGACTCCTGTGCCTAACTTCACTTTTGAGGAAATGAGGACAAAACTATCCTATCTAAGCTTTCAGAGGCAACCCTCTGAACCCTTTGTCAATGCACTCTTTGCAGACAATTCAACTGCACTCCTTGCAGGAACTCTCGCTCAGACAGAGAAACAATTGAAACTCATTTCCCAACTCTTTCTCTCTTAGACTTCAAACATATCCTTGAAATCATTCATACACGGCATAGAAAGAAAATGTATAAAAGAAAGAGTAAAACCATGAACATACCATTCATCATACACATACAAGAAACAAATACAACACCATGAATCTGAATTAAGACTTCTTCTATTAACTCAAATCTCTATACATGGGTGTTCTTCAAACACAGTTTCTCTGCTCCAGTTCTGTATGCTCTCTCTTTCTTGGTAATGTTCTTCCCCTCTTCTATAATAATACAATGAGGGTGTCTATATCCATTTTCCCTCCGCTCCTAAAACTGTCTAATCTGAGAATTTAAAGATACCTACTAACATTTACTAACATAAATGCCTTCTTAGTCCTTCAGACGAGAGCCAGTTGCTCAAGGTATGATTACAATTTATATGTATGCCTCTCCTTAACTATTACATTTATGTTTGGTGCATCCATCTTCAATTTTTTTTTAACAATTCATCATGTGCCCAAAATGCGTTGGCACTTGCCCTGCGCTCGTTTGATGTTGGCGATGCTCCTGCATCATCGATTCCCAGTCAACCCTCAAGATCATGCTTCCGACAGTCATGGGATTGCTATCCAATAATCAATGTCATTTAGAAGTAAAAAGTAACCGTCTAAGCTGTTTGGAAATGTTGACCATCAAGAATATTGTCCAATCAATTTCCCACAAGCATTGTCACTACCAATATATTTTACAGTTATTCCCCAAAAATGGAATTCCAGAATAGAGTGTTGTGTAAGGGTAAAACGCCGACTGGTTATGTATTCCATCACCCTTATCGCTATACCCTACCTTCTACATGTATAGCTCCGTCCAAAACCTATCCATGATTATATATA